>JAPZDY010000016.1:8781578-8795761 GCA_029783645.1 Ctenochaetus hawaiiensis
ATGGCAATGTTTTCTGAAAACATAACATTTTCAGAAATTTTTGCAATAAAAATGTTTTTATTTCAACCAATCACATTTCAGTAACATTGAATAAGTCACATTCTGACAGGTCATACAACATTCTTCAAAGATCCTCAGTTAGCATATTCTAACTTTGTTTTATGTAACATTGAGGGAATGTTTTACAAAAGACATTCTGACATCTCAGGCCTCCTTTAATTTAAAAAAAAGTTGCAGTGAGATTTTTTCTTGTTTGTTAACAAATTAGAGAAATGTTTTATATAAAAACAGTTTGATCTCAGGCTACAATAACATCTTCTCAGCAATTTCAGAAAGCATCATTTAGTCTAGTACGACCTACTATGCTATTTAAAACTGTGATTTCATTTGTAAAACAGTCGAATTCATTATTAATTTGATATTGACATGTAATGCGTGACATAAAGCAGTAAAAAAAAAACAACTTTTTCTGTATATCTTTTTCAATTCATAAAAGATTAGGAAATGTGCATGTGCTGAGTTTTAGTAGGTAACCATGGGGTATTGAAATTTGACACAAATATATCAGCCATATATTTGAAAGTCCTGAGGCCAGGCCATGATTCTATTCTTCTGATACAGTCTGGTTGCTCGAAAGAAAAATATGGTCTTGTGTGTAGCTAATTTAAGTGTTACCTGCTTGCCAGCAGCAGCACAGACATCTCTGATTGTCATAATCTGCCTCTTTTATGCTCCACAAGGTCAAGATGGATGAACTGCTATCTTTTAACCATTTATAGAACCTTAGCTGTGCTGTAAAGGTTAAAGTACAGATTACTCACCAACTTATTCTTCTCATGAAACTGCTTTGATTTTAAAGTAAAGCTAGAATGAAAGCTTCTTTCAGAGGGTGACTCACCTCTTAATGTATGCTTTCATATCTAAATGTTCAACCAGTATATCATTTAGTAAACATTAACCACTCCTTTTAGTATTTGCCAGACTAATCACATATAGGAAACCACAGCCGACAATGCAGAGATGTTGCAAGTCAACAATTACCCAACGGATGGTGGAAATGACAGGGTAGACGTCAGCCGTTCCTGTGTCCCCTTTCGCTACGATTGATGAGTTCATTTATCTCTCTCTGGTCTGTCTTCTGCCTTTTTCACCCCTCTGTTGCTATGAAAATGAATAGCCCCCGTAAAATGGAGAAATCATGCCCTGGAAAAAAAAACTGTCTTTACAATACCACAGAGGCATATTTATTTCATCTTAAAGGGGAGGTTTGAGGTCACCCTCCATTCCTTCCCCAGTGACATTTTCCAGCTTGACATTCTGTGACATTTCCAGTTAAATATTGCTGATATTCCTGCAGAGGAATTAAAAGCATGTCTAAAAGGGACATCAGCATTAAAAGCTCTCTCTCTCTCCCTTTCTACCCTCCTCCTTCACTCCTTCCTTCTCTCTCTCTCTCTGTCTCTTCATCACGAACACTCCTCCTTTTCATGCAGTAACACCAACTTACATGCACTACCTTCTAAGTGCGGTTGACTTGCATCTTCAGGTATTAGAGGAAGTCATTTTAATCCAAAAGGATTACCAAAAATTCTATCACCCAGAATATACAGCAGTGTGTGACTTAAGTCAGCTTATGATGCTATTTTGAGCAGTAATTCAAAAATTAAGATGCAGTTACATGGCAAGAAACACATATGCAAGAGGGAAAAATAGCCTTGACAAGTGTTCTAGATGGCTGTATGTTAAAATAGATCAGATATAACATATGGAGAATTTAGGGATCTAAATTTACTTATAGATAATGAATGTATTTAATATGTATTTCTGTTATTCAGGTCTGGGAGATGTTTTGGAAACAAATATAACCAAATGATTGTAAACAGTTTGTATCTTTGCACCACTTGGTTAACTAGGAGCCAGTTGTAGCAGTTCAAAGTGGCAGCAGAGCCTAGTTGTAACATGTTCCCTAAATGGAGATTAAAATAAAAGCAGGTTCCACTACACAAGAGATGTTGCAGTAAGCAGGTATTGATCCTGCCTGTGACATTTGCAAATTATATTTCAAAATAGTATTAAAAAGACAAATACAATCATTTTATTAATATTAATAATTACTTTTAATCATTTTTGTTTCTTTCCATTCTTGTTTTTTATAGTAGGTGGTGGTAATGCTCTTGAACACTACTTTCCAGCAACTATAAATGGTGGTTGTATAGTTATGTATAGTTATGGTTGCAGAATCTTAAGCCTTACATCTGCATTTTAAGTGAAATAAATTTGCCATAAGAGAGACAAAACACACAGAAAATTAAGTTAAAGTTAAATGTGAATGAAAAGCATTTTTTCTTTTAAGTAAAAATTGATGGTTCTAACATAACCTACTTCTATTTACAAAGGATTTTTCCATTAGCCTGATACACCTTCAGTATTAATGTCAGCTAGATTGGCATATTCTAGTATTTCTAACTATTCTAATATATAATTGTTATTACTTATTATTATTATTATTAACCACCTAATTAAAAAAACATATTTCTTCATGTATATCAGTTACTAATATGCAACCTACATTTACAGAATATAGGCAGGAAAGTTTATTATAATATTTGCCCAATGTTTGAAAGTTATGCTAGCTTGTAATGCTAAAGCGACTTTCTGTTAGTGGTTGATTTCCTCAGATTGCATGTTAAAATTGTTTATAGCAACAGGTTTACATATGATGAAAGTCTTGCAAAAGTCAAAACATTTATTTTGTTTAAATTTAGCAACTATATATACTGTAATAAAGTGATTTTAAACTAATTAGCTTCAACCAAGAACTCAGGAAGAACTTTAAAAAAAAAAAAACTTGGAGATGATTAAAGAAATTTATTGGCGCAGCCCATCTCGGGCAAATTGCAAGCATAGTTAACCAGTAACTTTTATTGAAATTGCAGCACCAATCATTGTTGAAAATCTCCTGTCAACCATGACTATTATACTTCATTGTTCCCTTACAGTTACATTATTTAACCTGTCACTCACAGAGACCTACTTTAGTTGAACTGCCGCTCTCTTGTGTCAATGTTTTTGTATTAAAGTTTTTCCTATTGATATACTAGAATATTAGTGCCGATTCACCGCAGAATCCCTATCAAGCTGTTACTGACATACCAGCAACTGTCATTAATATTGTTTAATAAAGTACCATTTTAGTTTAGCCATCATGACTCATCCTTTAAACAAATAAATTTGACTACTCCCATTAGAAAAGAAAGTTTGAATGTCATAACACATAAATATATTATGTGTTTAAGTATTTCAGTCTAGCAAAGGCGAAAGAAAAACATTATTCCATATTAGATATTTTAAGTATCCTTCTTCCACTTTGTTTAGGTTTCGATGATGACTATTTATACTAATTTTTATAAATGTCATTCTTTTATCTCGGTTCTGTGTTGAAAAGAACTGAATAAAGACATGTTTGGTTACAAAACTTTTACCCTACCAACATGCCACTCTAGACAGTAGGGGAGTTTTTGATATTTGAATATTTATCTATGAAAGCATTTCCAATTTTAAAAATTAATTTTAAAAAATGAGAATAAGATTTAGGAAAAGCATAGATAGAATTTTTTTTTTTTTTCGTAAACCTGCAACATTGACATTTATTTTGCCAGAGGGGGCAGTTTAACAAGAACTTAGGTGGAATATTTTTTGTGTTAGAAAGTCCGGTGTGTTATCACTAACGTAAAATTTATGTCACCCATGACGCACCAGGCTGTTGGGTGTATTTTTTGTTTAGGAAAAGTCTGGCACGTCACTTGGAAATCGAGAAAGAACTGACACCTGTGAGACCAATAAATTAAGAAGTTGAACTTGAGTAGTTGTCTTAAAAAGCCACACTTGCATTTGCTGTTTGACTTTGCTTTCTTTTCTACATGAAAATTTGACATCTGACCCTTTTTATTAGTATGCTCTTTTTATCCTTTACGTTAGAGTGAGGCTCTGTATCAAGTCGGACTGATTCATGTGCCATGTCTCCACTCCCCACACATCATCCACACTCATCACAGAGAATCTCTTTGTAAGTAATCCATGATAAATATGGTACTACACCCACCAATAAATCTTTGTCCTTTAAGGTTTCAGGATTTCATTTTGCACTTACATTGCCAACAAGATAATGATCAGAGCCTGATCTCGCTGAGCATAACAATAAATGCATAGAATTTCAAGGTCCTTAAATAGTAAACTCTATTAATGACAGATTTTTTGTTTTGAAAATCTGCTGTTTGAGTCTGCACAGTCAAACATTTTGACATATGGACGAAACCACAGGATAAGATCTGTAGCAGGAGATAGTAATTGATTATAATCAAAATGTAAAGTAAGCCTAAGCCGTCTTGCTAATGGATTTAATAGTTTATTTGACTGGAGAGGTGAATCAATCTTTAGATACTGACCACAGGATCCTGTAGGATTAAGGATGGGCCAAGGGGTTGCAGGGCAGACCAGTTTGTTGGCAGCAAGGAGGCCAGTGCTTGTACAAAGTCCTGGGTTCTAGGCAGTTTAGCATATTGAATGGAAATTAACCTTCCTCTGAGGGAGAGCCCAAGACTAGCAAATCCTCTTTCAGTTGTTAATTCATTCATTGGTAAAGCAATGTCAAGACTACTAAAGACAGCGTGATGCACAACTTGCAAAAGTTTGCCAACGACAAATTTCTTCCAATAACTGACAGGGGGCTGTATACTACATTCAGCAAGTAGGACATTATTAATATTGGATGGGATCCATTTTAAAATGCAAACACAAAAAAAATTAAATGCTTATAGCCTCCATGTGGCTGAATAAAGAGCTTGCTATCAAAATTATCTGTGTTTGCTTCATTGCAGAGTTCCACTGTGAATATTTCCTTGAGAATAAAGCAGAATCAACTGATCATGATGCTGACATCATTAGCATGGTTGTGATGGAGGGTGTCAGCAGTTAGTAGCTCTCAGTAGAGCACAACAATAAGTTGCTTGCAGTCAGTGTCAGAGGCAATCAATGGCACAATTAAAAAAAATCAAGTGAATAAAATATGAATTATGAGCACTCTCAGTTTTCAGCTTGTATCCGTGGGTTTATACTGTATATGCATGTGGCATATTTTCTCAGTAAATGAACACAAACCACCAACCTATCTATTTACGTGCTGTTGGCGCTGGCACCCGACCATGCAATCAACACGGAGCACTCGCTTCAGGTTGCAAAATTAGAAGAGAAATATTTGATTGTGCCATTAAAGAGGGCTCTCATTATGACTTGGCAAGGACAATTTGCATGCTCTATTCCACAGAATCTGAATGAGGCTCCAATCAATTATACTCATTATCCAGGCAACTGATTGGTATGTGGTCAGACACGCGCCCTGCCGAGGTGCCGCTGTTGTTACCGGGCAGGCTAACAACACTACATACACTATTATGGAAGAAGAAAGAACGTAACTTCAGCAGCTGGCCCTTCTCTTACATGTGTGCAAACATGCCCCCTCCAGAACACACACAAGACAAAGAAACAAAGCATGTGTAATGCATGATGATGCTGCCGTACCATGTTAATTAGCAGTTTAAAGCATTTTAAGCGGGCCGTCTTTGTTTAGTTGTTTCTCACCCCCAAAAATGTGGCTGCTTAAATATGTTGATCCACCCAGAGCTCATAAGCATTTTGAAACCCTCTGTTCCACATTACATTTTTAATCAATCCCGTGTATTTTATAGTACAGAACAGTAATGATGCAGTGGCAGTGCATCTATAACAGATATGCAGGTGGGGGTGCTGTTGGTGGTATCTAACAAGTTTTTGTTGTCATTTGTTAGCTTTGACATCATGCATTATGGGACTTTTTTGATTTTTTAATTATCCTGACACTTTTAATAGACCTTCTTTCTTTCTCTATAAATCCCTAACTTAGATAACATGATGAGATCTTATCAACATGATTTGAAGAGTTGATAATTATACTGAATTACTGTTTGCCAAGAATATGATGCGCTGTATTTGTATTCCAGCCTGATCTTATCTATGCTTCCAACACAACTCAGATGGGGGTTAAATGCACTGAACAGCAGCGACAATAATGGTAAGCTAATACAGTCTTTATCTTCAGTGTGAGGAGTCAGTATAATTGAGGAATCTTACCAATGATGTACTCTAACTGCGGGCAGATATTTAAGGTTGCTCCCACCCACACACTGTATCTGTACTGGAGATGAGAGAAGTTTCACCCACCACCCAAGTTTAAATATTAATAATAATAACGTCGGTGACCTGTATTTGTTAAAGTTTTTGTAGCTTCAGAGGAATCCCCCAGTGAGCCTCCCCTAACAGCCAGGAAAAGTGCCTTGTGAACACAGAGCCCACCGACACTTTGCCAACTTGAGGAATGCTTTGGCAGCTACTGGATAAGGTTTTCTTCGTCTCGTGGTAGCCTAACCAGACTGCTCTCCTGCCACCGGCTCAGCTAGGCTGCAAGGCAATATTTACTCTCGTGAGTATCTCCAAGATCATGCTGCTATTGGCAGGTTAAATGACTGGACTACAGCCAAATGCACAATGGCCTGCCACAAATCAGCTCGCCCCTCTGGCAAATATGATTTTGTAGAGAAGAACAACCACAGTCGGAAGCTGCATTTTGGTGTTTCTAGGAAAAAATAAAAAACATTTAAAAAAAGTGGCCTCAGTAATCAATGCTGGATTAACCTCTTTCATCAGAGCGATATTTGCTGCCTCAGTTTAAACAACCGCTGCTCATGTTTTGTGCATTAAACCACAAATGCCATGATTGCTTTGCCTGTGTGCGCTCATCTATAGAGAGTTGTTCTTGTTGACAGAGCTATTAGTCTGAGAGATACCACAAAATTTATCATAGTCACCCTGCGGTTGTTTCACAAATTCATCATTTCATTACTTTTCCACAGAGGTTGGTGGCGGTGGGGTGGGGGCCGGTGGAGGCACAATGTTTGTGGTAACAGAAAACAAAACACAGTGGTGCACTGTTAGGATGTTAGGGTGTAGCGTTGAAATACAATCGGCAATAATTACCAAAACAAGAGCAGGAATTAATATGTAAATTCATGAGTACCTAAAAAGGTTTTCATTATATCTTGATCAGGAAGCCATTTATCTCAAGGCTCTCAATAAGTCTGGCCCTCTAATCTGCTGGACAGATAATTAATATCTGCTTATTGAGTAAATGAAAGTCATTATCTTGATTTTCCTTCAGATAATTTATCTGTCTGTGCTTCTCAGTGAGGACACTTTTACAGCATGGGCCACTTTACCTCAGCAGGTATTAATTACAGTCTTAATATATGGAGTTAGGTTGTTCTGACACAATCCGCTGTAAGGTCAAAGTGCTCTCTGTCAATAGCAACAGTTTACACAAACACCATTAAAACAGTGCATAGGAGATAGAACCCGACATTTTCAACAAAACTCCTGATAGTCTGAAGCGATTTCTTCTGTTCTTCTGAACGTGCATCACAATCAAAATTCACCTCTTTTCTTCTGTTACAATGCCCCCACATCCGTAAAAAGCCCACTCTCAAATGTAGATCACAACTCACAGCACACATCAGGACAGGAAACCATGGCAACCAACATACATACATTGGCTGCAACATTCACTGCTTGCATATACAGGCAGTTAATAAATGGTTTGCCGCATTAACACCAACACAAAAGAGAGGCTGTAATTTGGAAATGTATTTTTGAATAATGTTGTAATTACTGATTTTCTCATCTCACATTTATTTAATAAATGCATCCACAGCTAACTGGGATTTCGGAGCTCACACTCTAAATGTCACACACTGATGTGCATGAATGGTCACTGATTCAAATAATTTGGACAACTTTAGAGCTGATATTGATGAAAACACTGCATATCAAATTTTTCACTTCGAGTATATATTATAACTACACCATTTTGTTGACTGAGAGTTTCTTTTTCAATTCTACAGGGATGTCTAGGAAATGGTATGGAGAGCTGGACCTGGATCCCTCAGCTTCAACTGCAGAGCAGGTCAAAGGAAAGTCACAGATCAGTGCCACCAAAAGCCAGGAATGGGTAATTTTAGAGGAAATTTGTGATCAAATCAATCCAAATAATTTCAAGGGAATAACTGAGGAAACACACTGTATGTCCATCTTTTCTATCTGTTTTTTTTATGATAGGGCATTTCAACTAAAAGGGCTTTCTACTTGTCTGCTTACTGTTATAGACTTATTCTCATACCAGAAATTCCCCAAGGTAATTTAATTGTCAACTCTGTATCTCTTGGAGATACATTTATACTTTTATTCCTCCTCCTTTCACTTGTGAGATTTGGCTCTGCTGCAAAGAACAGCAGTGACTCTGTTTCCACGTCCTGCTGTGAGCCCTGAGGGGTGAGTGAGTGTGTGGTGCTTATCACCTAGGTGGACATCCAGCCAGAGAGCCTGCCTTGGCCGAGCAAGACGCCCCCCTGCTGTCAAGCCTCTGTCCGGGTGCCTTGACTTGGCTGCTCCTTGTCGTCTGGCCCAACGGGTGGTCTGCGGGTGGCGGTGCTCTCTGATGGGGATTGTCCCCCTGCCCGGCAGAGGCAGGGTTGGAAATAAAAAGCAGTGTGACTTCTCATCTAATGGGCCGAGGCATTACTGTGTGAGATTGTGCAACTGATGGTGTTGTTCACACTTGTGTGCAAAGCCAAGCAAACATACAGTTGGTGGCTGGCAGGGTTGCGTGGGTTTTTCATGCCTCGGGCTTAAAATTAAACCCAATGTACAGTAGTAGCCATTGTAGCTGTTCTGCTTTTAGTCTGCTTCTGCCCTACATTAACGCTGCAGACTATTCTTTGTTGCATGTCAAAAGTAAATCAATAGACTGTCAAACAAAACTCAAGTGTTTTCAACAAACTTGATTTTTAATTTTTAAGAAATTGAGCAGTAGGTTCAATTAAAGGAAAGGTTATGAAGGATTACGTACAGTTTTTCTTCAAAAAATGGACAATATAAAATCTGCTCATTCAGTCTCAGATGTAAGGATAGATACTCTCCCATAATGACTCATTAAATCAATAACTGTCATTTTTACAAGTTCATATCTTATTCAAATTTATACAATTTATATTGATATATGTTCATAATGAGCTTTAAAGGTCACCTTCGGATAGAGTTCAGCTAGCTAAACAAAGCTTTAACAAAATTTTGAAACTTTGTATTTCCTTTTCTGCACAGATTATACAAACATAATACAGTATAGTTATTGGTGAGCTTTAGGAGTGCTGTGTTTTTTTATGGACTTTGGAAAGGGCTAGCAAGCAAGCAAGCTGTCTTCCTATGTTTCCACTGGTGGGCAAAGCTAACTGCCTGCTGGCCCAAACTTTATACAATAATTTTATTTTCCAAAATGTCAAAGTATTGCATTAAAATGCCAAGAAAATAATGGCAAAAAGTCCATGCATTGTGGAGGATAAGTCTTTGCAGTGAAAAAAGGAAAAGCTAAACCTATCCAGTGTTTTCTGTCAGCTACCATCTCTGCCCTGTCTGTCTGTAGGAGTGAAAATCTTAAAGATCTTAAAGATTTCTCTGTTTTTTTATTTTGAAAAACTCCAGTCTGGGACAAATTCTGTGGGTGAGCTTGATGAAAAAAAAACTGAAGAGAGTTGCCTGTGTGTCTTTACAAAGCAGATGTTTGGCCTGTCTAATGTTGAGGAGCTATGTGATATTTTGGATCTCCTCTGTCCTGTCTGCCAGGCCCCTCAGGGATGAAGGGTGGGTGGGGGGGTTTGTAGCGATGGTGGGCAACACTTGCCAGAGACTGACAGGAAGCTTTATCTCGACATCTCTGTCACTCACCCACATTCGACCTTCCCTCTACATTCAGAGAGCTGTCATGCCACAGTCTTCCCCTTGTTACATAACCTGCCACCCCTATCACAAAGACCCATCACAAACCTAAGGCCTTACACACACACACACACATCCAGAGCTGGAATGAGATCTGACTGCTGCGAATGCATGCAGCAAAGGACGATATAGAATATGTGGGTGAATGAGGTCCATTTTGGCGATAATACTGATCATACAGTGCTGGAGTCCAAAGCAATTTCCTCCTCTCTCCCCAGCACCTCCGCCTCTGTATCGGACATAACATCCTGAGACGGCGGAGATTGGTAGCCAGGATGCTGAATTTTTCATGAGGCAGGAAAGGTTAGATAAGATCCTCCCACGTATTGGAGATAGTGCACTTACAGATCTGTCTTTGGAGCCGAATGGTGAAAAATAAATTTGAATGGCTCGGATTTTGAATGTGACCCCTTCACTAAAGGAACACTCGGAGATGAAATGTTTCTGAGCTCTAAAGTGTCAAAACAGGTACTGAGACGGCACATCTGAGACTGAATGTTTCCTATATGGCATGACAGATTGCACTGTTTCCTTGAGCAGACTCATTAAATGAATTGAGTGAAAATTAACAGTTTTTGTCAAGTTATATTTGAAAGCTTCACTGTTTGTTTACCCACAAATTACAAAAGGTCACTTGAAAATTATAATTATTGTATAGCATGAAGTAAATATGCCTATTAGTTAAAAAAAACAAAAAACAAAAAATAACCGCTTAGAGGCGGGAGGAGATGTAAATTTGATTGTTGTGATTGTCATTTTAATTTATACATTTTCACAGAAGAGGTGAGGGAATCAATAAGAAATAATGAGAAAAGAAATTAGTGGAAAGCAGTTACGGACAATACAATGTAATTGTACGACCCACACCTTTGTTTCTGATCAAGAGCTGAAGAATTTTTGTTGACTAAATTGGAAAATAAAAATGAGGTAAAAACTGTAAGAATTTATTTCTTCTGTCATTTAATTTTATTCAGATTTAATTCTAATTAGGTTCATTTTTCTTAACAATTACCTTGTGATTATTCATCTACTTAGTGAAATATTTACTGTTTAAACTGATGTTTAATAGAGCAAGTGCAGGTTTTTTGTGTGCAAAGTTTTCTGTTTAATGATGTTCGATAAAAGAGAGAAATCATGTATCTTACTTAAAAAAAAGAGGCATTCTCATGATGATACCTCTGTTTAACTCAGGACTGTTTGTGGGAAGACTACAGGCTGAGAAACGACCGCAAAGCCACGCTAGGAGGAATTCAGCACAGAGATGGGAGTTTGATGGAAGGAAAGCCTTGATGGTAGGCCTGGTAAATGTTCCCTTGGGTTCTCTCCCAGCAAAGACATCTACAAATATTTCCATAATCACCGAAAGAGCCCAGTGACTCCCAGGCTCAAAGCCCAGATGTAGCAGACAACATGTTTGAGCTCTTAGTCGTAAAGGTCAGTAGCTGCTCCTCAAACATGGATAAAAAGCCAAGCTGCCATTTCCAGTCGTGTTCTCAACTATAGGTTGCAGTCTCTTCTTGACAGGAATGTGCATCTTTCTTTATCCACAGCAGAGCTGAGATAACGCCAAAACTCCAGCAGAGTGTGACTTGTGTTTTCCACTCAAACCCACCAGCAGTGTTTGCATTTGCTTTTACAAGGCATTTATTTCTTCCAAATTAGTAACTTTATTTTGGCCCAAATTGTTGAAGAGTTTTGTGTGTATGCATGCATCCTGCATAATTATCTTGAGTTTGAAGGCTTCTGGTCACATTTAGCCACCTCCTTTCCTTGCTGGCATAAATTAACCCATCTAATCAGCTCAATCTCAGCTCCAGCCTCTCACTGCCTCACTGGAGGCCCTTCAATTGAGGACATGTTTTGACATGCAGGTCAGCACTAAATAAAGCTTGCATGACACTAGCAATAATCAAGAAATGGCATTCCATTTGTGTTAAACTCTTGCTTGTTGAGCTGACCATTAACTGACTGTGACTCACCACTTGTTTGGCGGCTCCGGTGACGTGTGCCAACTCTTTTGCAAATAATGATTAAATTACTTTTATTGGAGTGAGCTTTTCATGTTGTGGGATAAAAATGACCTTTGAGTGCTTTTCAGAGTTGAAGAGTTGTCAAAGCATAATGTGGGAGGCTGAGATGATGGCTGTGTAATTTACGGGGATGCTATGAGTTTGTTTTCACATTTATCAGGGCAGAAAATCCATAAATTTTTAACTTCATAAAAGCTATTTTTCATAAGAAATAAGTTGTCTCATGATCCGTTGGTAAGCAAGGACTTTTGCATTTTTAATTGCATTTACTGCTGAACAATATTGAAGTAAAAAATCTTTATGTCAGGTCAGTTCTTGTGGCTTGTAACCTGAGCTCATTTTACCACATTAAGGAGTCCTTTGATAATGTTTGAAACTGCCAAACCAGGACTGGTAAATATTGCAGAAGTGCAGGTATTCACCTCCTCTGACAACCAAGGACATATTTAGTTTAAGCAAGCAGGGGAGCTGGGCGAGTGTCCACACAGCTCCTTTCATGACCCCTACAAACGTGCTTTGATAAATATGTATGTATTAATAATGTTGTGTGCAGTCAGGCAAGGTTACTGTACAAAGGTGAGCATTTGTAAATCCAAGACAGACACAGGTCGTGTTGTTGGTGTAGTGGCGAATGGACAATTTTTTCCCTTGACGAATAACATGACCTCTAAGAGGGTGAAACCCCTTGTCACACATCTGAGGCAGCCTGAGGGTATGGATGGGTTGTACATTCAATGAGGCATCATCAGTCAGACATTAGTCTGCATCAGTGATACATAACATCTGTGTGAGTTGCTTTTAAAAAATCATGAAACATTCTTGATTATTCATGAGATGCTATGAATCTTGCAGCACCTGATTTTATGAATCAGATATAAACTACTGGACAAATTAAGCCATGTATCAAAGATTTATCGCTAGCTATCATGATTTAATAAGAGGTGGATTCTAGCTATCTCCAATTGGACTGCCATCTACTGTAATGTGTACCCTGGACAAAATTATCATGCAACCCCACTCTAAAAATCCTGAATTATCCCTTTAAAATGACAAAAAAATGCCAGTGGTAGATTTAATCAGCTGTAGCTAATAAATAATATATTGCAAACAATGTGCCCAGCTGCTAATGCTGCTAATGATCTACACCTGTAGATGGCTTGCATTTGTTACTTCATATTTTAGATAAAGAAAATCTTATCTAGTACTCACTACACAATCATGAGTGGACTGTTCGTTTCTTTTCAATTCAAAGAGACAAATTTAGTAATGGGTCTTTTCTTCTGTCTGCATTGTCATCGTGCTTGTCCTGTCAGTGATGTCATGATGCTTGATATCACTGGTGTGTTAAATGGCTTGTGACACCACTGCTTTCCTGAACCCAGTCTGTAATCACTGATTTCATTCTTTCAAAACTCATTACAGTAAACACAGTCGATGTTATTATCGATGTTAAGTTTGCCGGTGACATCACTGATGTTGCATTTTTTTGTGACAACAAAGCAACGGCTCGCTGTGTATGTTTCATCCGTCCTGCTGCTGTCACCTGTTCACTGTTTTAAAAAAAAAAACTACAAAATGGCATATAAAATTTAAGCTTCCAACTGACAGTCTCAATATGACGCCTTAAAATAATTGTTTATTCTTAAGATAAAGTTTGTTATACTCTTTTCTTTTTGAGTGTAATGAATGGTTACCTTTTGTCTGTTGACAGAAGAGTCCCTCTTTCGATTACTTTGGGCTATACATGGCCTTCTCAAGTCCCAAGGGGGTAATCACTACATTTCCCAGCGATGCCTGCTTGGCTAAGCAGTTTTAATACACAAATCAATTTTGCATTACCCCCTTCTGGCTGCGAGTGCTCATAGTGTGAGAGCCATGAAAAATTGATGGGCCTTAGCATGCAGATTGCAACCCTGGTGAATCTTAAATCTGGCCTGGGCTATTTTTTGGGGGGGTGTTTAACAAGGCAATGTCAAAGGGGTGGGTGGACTGTTTGTTTTGCTTGTAAAACTGTTGTTCTGCTTTTTTTACTCGGGCTGAAAAGAGACAGCTGCTCCAGTGGAGAAACAATGTTAAGAGGCACAGCATGAGAAAGTGTGATTGAGGGAAAAACACAAAGTGAAAAAGTTTGCAGTAATCCCTAATGACACACACAGAAAAACCCAGACAATATAAACAAGTATTCACCCCACTTCTCTGTATTAAAGTGTCTTAAATATGATGAGCAATATCTTAAAG
>JAPZDY010000016.1:8808417-8837833 GCA_029783645.1 Ctenochaetus hawaiiensis
TTTTCAACTGAAGGAAAAAAATATATATATTTTCCTCTCTTTAAATTTCGGTTTAAGTCGTGTAAGTGTGAACAGGACTTTGTGACATCACAATGAGTTTTAAAGCCAGTCATGGTGAGATACACAGCTTACAGAAGGGCAATGTGAAAGCCATGCATACACCTGAAAAGGACTTCTTTTTTTTGGTATATTGAGATTTTAAGGGCTAAAATATATCAAACAAATAATTTTTATAAGCAGAGCATTTTGGTATCCAGGGGACCTTTAAGACTGTGGTTGAGCCTTATAGTTCTTTTAAAGCATTCAGTGTTAGTAACTTTAACATAGTATGTGTGTTAAAAAGTTTAAATTTCTATTTTAGTTTAATTTTATATTTTATATACTCTATCATATAACCAAAGGAAATTTGCTCTTGTAGGACGTAGAGCGAATCGGTCTTTAATCACAGGGTTGGAAGGTCACTTTGTCCGGCTTTCCAGACAGTTAATTTTAAAGTACTTTGTCCTTCAAGATAGATACTAAAATATAATACTAAAGTTGAACTTAAAGGAGAAGATGTAAAAACGATAAAAAACTTTGTCACATTAATGTTTCTAAATGCTAACTTTACCAAAATGTTTTTTTAAAAAATACAGAAAAAAGGAATCAGCTACTTTCATCAAAATGTTCATCTGGCTGAACTAATTATGTAAATACTTGAGTGCTGGTGCATCAACAAGTCAAGCGTCAGTAACACAATGTTGTGTCTAGACACAGCATTTAGCCTTTTTTCCTTTGTTTTTTTAAGGGGGGGGGCTTGGTTGGTCAGATTTTTAATAATTTATTGCTGTTTTTCCATCTCCCCCTTCTGTTTGAGCTTTGTTTCACAGCTGGAAACAAAAGTGCCAAAAGGGTGGGTGGGTTACCTTCAGGATCTCTTATCTTAGGAAGCAAACCAGTTGCCAGGGTACAATGTTAGTATTTCTACAAATTATGGATATGTTGAAATTGAACATTTCTTTATGTTTTTTCATTTAAATGGGATATTTCTGTAGTTATGGTGTGGATACATTCAAGCCACTGACAGTGTCCATCATTTTATATATATGAAATGATATTAAATGATGGATTAGCAGCTACTCTCAGTAAGCAGCATACCCTAACCTTAGCATTATTTTTAGCCTTAATATAATAAAATAACCAAGGTAATATAAAAATTCACCCTCTGCAATTGTCATGAACACCTAAGTTGTTTATGGAGAAAATTTTTTTTTTTGCACAAAGCTGTAAACATATTATACTTGCTGTATGGTTGGGCACCTTAATATGGGGCTCCATGTGGATTGATACGCTTTTAGAGGAGGCCTCATGTGGCCATTTGAGGAACTGCATTTATTTATTTTTTTTACACTTTGTGTCAGCTTAATTTCCTAACCCTGGAGGTCATTGCTTGTTTTATATACAAAAACACTTTGTTGGAAAGGCTTAATACACCTGGTTACGTCACTGCAAACATGACTAGAAATTCTCACACTGTCTCCATAAAGCAGATTGATTGGGTCACCACAAAAAGCAGTAAAATGTCCTTATTGGTCTTTACCTGGTTAACACTGCTGACCTTAATGCATTCTGCAGCACTGGTCTCCTGTGTGACTCACAAACATGTTGTCTTCAGCTTATTGGTGAGAAAACTCAGCTCATGAAGGCCTACATTTAATCAGGACTACATCACTTGATATAATCTGTTGAAATGTTGAAATGTGACATGTGAAATATTAAAAAACTGAACATTTCCTTGGCTTGTAAACTTGTAAATATTTTTTAAGGACACCTGTGTTATGACTCACTCATGTGGTGTCCCAGTTACTAAAGCTGGATTGTGAATCCGTCACGATTGCAAATTGTTCAGCATCTTCTAAATATACTTTGATTTCTGAGTTTTCTCATCTTTTAAGTTTTTCGTGCCTGGCTTCTTTCTGCTGACCCGTCTTGACAGGAGGCCATTTTGTTTCTCTTGGTATGTGTCAAGTCCTCCTATTTTTTTTGCACTTCATGGTGTCTCTGTGTGACGCTGTGACATGGTGGTCCTTGCATGTTCACCGGAGCATAAAATTGTGTCGTTACAGACAGCAGGACTCTGGTACAGTACCTGGTGTTTGACAGCCTCTCACACTGTCTCTGCATTTGATGACAGTGCTTCGTTGTCAGGCGCTGGTTTCTGGTATTTCGCCGCGCATACAGATTGAGACTGTGTGCCTCTTAGCAGAACCACCGCCACCCCCACCCCCAGGAAAACTGTCAAATGTGGAGTTTTTTAAGGTGAGACTTGCAAACTCCCACCATCGCCAGGATTGTGTATAGATGTCGGTGTTGGCTCTATACATATTTGGAGGAGGATTCCTGTGTATTCATTCTCTCCACACCCACAGAGACTTTTGTTTTCTAACTGCGGGGGCGGCGGCGCGTCCCTGAGCTCACACTGCAGTTCCAGTTACCTCCAGAAAACAGCCCTGCCACTGAGTCAGTGGGTCAGGGGGATTCGCCAGCAGCCTGTCATGCCACAGCTCCCAATTACTTGTCTTTCACCCGCCCAACCTTCCTCTCGTAAAGCTTTGTTTTACCAGCACCATTCCCTGAAACACATCTCAGCTACACCAAACCTGTCAGTGGAAGGGCTTTTAGGAGCCCACTTTGCCCTTCCTCTTCTTCTCTTGTTTCTTTGCTCCCCTTCTGACTCGTTCCCAGAATCCTCCCCTCTTCCTACACTGTCTTTGTGTCATCCTTCTGTTCTAATGAGAGGCAGGGATCAGCGAGGCAGACCCCTGGAGTTTGACAGAGCTACCTGTTGTGCCTCCACATTTCTTCCTCCATAGTTCACTCTCTCTCTCTCTTCTTTCCACACTCTCTCTCTCTGTCTCTCTCTCTCTCTCTCTCTCCCTAAACACCAGAGCTGTCGACTCCTGGCAGTTTGATTCTAAACTGTTCCCCCGTGTCGGGAGTAGCTGCCTTGACAGAGAATAAAACGAGTGAAATGTAGAGTTTGTAGTGAACAATGGGAGGATTGGCTTCCTCTCTACATGGCATGTAGAAGGCCAGAATACTCTTTTTTAGTCAGTCTAGGAGGGATTCTTTGTGTTTTGTTGATTTCTGTGAAAGAAATAGTTCAGCGTTTGGGGAATTTGCTTGTTTGGTTACCTTCCAAGAGTGAGCGGAGGAGAATTATATCAATTTCATGACTGTGCTCTCAAATATAGATCCATAACCAGGAACAGTTTAGCCTTACATGGCATTTAGACTGAAAGTGGAGGGAAACAACCAGCCTGTCTCTGTCAAAACTTCAAAAATATGCCTACTGACACTTCCATCACATCCACCAACCCTTGCAGAATCTCTGGCTATGGCACAGGTTGCCAGGTGTGGTTGGTAAACACAGGTCCTGGTCCTGGTTAGCTCAGAATTTGATCACAGTAAGTTGCTGCAGTGCATAACTTACTGAAAAAAAACCTGATGTGCTCTCACTTTTCTCTTTTTGAATCACTCAAACAAACAAGATGTTAACTAGGTTACTTAGGAGATTTGATTGGCACTTAAACTAGCTGTTTCCTTCTGCCTCCAGTCTTCATGCTAAGCTAGGCTAAAGTCCTGCCCCTAGCCTCATACATGTATCATTTCTATATTAGCAAAGATGCATTCTTGGTTATGAGTTGAAACTATTTTTGTTGGTCCAAATTTGTTTGTTTGTTTGTACAAATCGTCAGGATTACATTGTGTACAGATCAAACAAACTAAATACATGAGGGCGTTAAAGGTGTTAATATGTGCTTCGGCTAGCCATTTTAATGCTATGCTAGCCTAAACACGCTCTGGCTCCAGCTCTTTATGATGCACAGACATGAGACTGTTGTCTATCTTCATGCATTCTAGTTACATTGTTCATCCAGATTGAAAGAAAATAAGTTGCAAATTAGCTGCAAACAAAACTTTGGTGTTGTGTGAAATGTAACTGTTGGATCCGGCTTGTGTGAAATTCAGAAATGCCACCGCTACAGTGAGAAGTCCTAAAGTAGCATGAAACGCAAACAAAGTGTAGGATTCAACACCCACATCCGCTGCCTGGAGGCTTGTTCACTCTGCATCACTATGCATCACTAAATCACTCTGCAAAGTGTGTCACACGCGAACCATTGTGCTTCAAGTCATCCAGGTAGAGCAGCAGTAGAGAAAAAAGAGAGAAAACCCAATAACTTTTTTTCCTCCCATGTGCCAGAATGTTACTTAATGGGGTTTTTTTTGGCCCTACCAACTGTTTCCATGGCAGTCGTATGAGTGACAGCAAGAGCTTATGAGCAACCACCAGTGTGGTGAACTATTTCTGTCTGGATATTTCCAGTAGTAATGCAGATCTACTTGAGGCCAAGTCAGATTATATTTATTATTTGAACTGTGACTCACTGCTTTAACTGTCTTTAGTGTAGAGTATCAGAAACGCCAGTTGTTTATTTATTTACTGTAAGAATTGAAAATGAGAAGGCAGAGGTGTGAAAGGTTGTACAACTGCACGGCGTCTTGTTTTACCAACTTGCTTTCAGTGGTGCCCTTGGCAACTTTTCCATCTTTTCTCCTTCCAGTCAGTGAGATATTGTCTCAAAGTGTTGCTTTCTTTCAACGTAAATGCTTCTAATTTGATTCCTAAATGAACATAATAGGAGCTGTGATATTTAATTAGACTCATGAAATTGATTTCTATTCAAAGTGAAATGCCACTTGTCCTTTATGATAATGGATTTATTTAGTCGGTGGCTTGCTGTTACTTTAGTACATGTTGTGATTTAGAAAATTGCAGAAAATAAAAAAAACACAGATGGGAGAAACGGAGAAAAGAGGAGGAGGGGACGGTGAGGAGGAAAAAGACAGACACTGACTTCTCAAGCTCTCACTGTTCAGCTCACACAGCCGCTGTCAAGTAGGTCAATGCGACAGGCTTGACTGATTTCTCTTCTGTAGTGTTTTTGTTCAGGCTCTCGCTGAGCCGGTGCCACGGTGGATTCACCTGTTTGATAAAGCTTACACAAATGCAGAGTGAACTGTGTGTCTGATCTTGTGTGGAAAAGGCCGTTGGATCGTCCATTTACGGAAACAAGGGGAGGAATCACTAAATCAGCAAAAACTTTGAGCACCATCAAGAGGTTCATTTAAAGTTCATTGAATGCCATGGGATGTATGATGATCTTTAAGCTTGGGTGCCTTTTTCCTTTTTAAGGGACAAATAATCTCCATGGGGAACCAGCTGAGCCGCTTTATTGAAGTCGCTTTTCCTCGTGATTGTACATTTTGCAAAATGTTGAGCATAATGACTCGTACCCTCCACCTCTCTTCCTGCACACTCGGCTGCTTCATAAAGACCATGTGTGACTCATAATAGACCTCATTAGACTTGTATTGAATAAGCTCTGAGCTGGTGTTACTTAGCCCGACTGGTTAGCTGCTTTTTGCCTCAGTGTGTATGTTCCATTAGAGAATTAAAGATTAATTGCCAAATTTCTCCATTTTAAAGCATTGATTAATTACAAGGAGAATCACTGGTGGATCCAGAAGATTAATGTCATTTGATTCGCCCCCTTTAGATAGCTATTGATTTTGGTTTGCTCAAAAATCCCTGTCTTCTCTTCCCAGGAGGGCAAAGGCTGCATAAAGCACCAGCAACGTGGCAGCCGGCTCTAAATTGTATTTTATGAGGCATAGCTTAAAATATGAGCATTGTGAATTAAGATTCACTTAACTGGGCAGCAAGTGGTTGTTCTAAAGAGGTTACCGATGGAAACAAAGGATTAAATGTATTATACAAAATCTCTATTTAAATCAAGCATTAGCAAGGCACAGAAAGATTGAATGTGGCGTTTGTTAGCTTTTTGATATCAAGGGACTCTTCCTGGGTTTTTAAATCAAGATACTGTCATACATTTCTATTTCTGTCTCCTTTCTAGCTTCAGTTTATGTTGTCTCCTGCTGCCCACGAATGCTGCACAGTATACAGCAGCACAGGCAAAGAAGAAGACAATTGTCTTTTTGTGGTTGTCACATTTTTACTGTTCAATCTCAGTCTCAGTCACAACAAATCAGAGCGACTGAAGCATTTCGTCTGTTGGAGACAGAGGGTTCTTTATTATTTGAGCGCCACTGGGAGGTAGTCTTCCAAACACGGGATTATGCCCATTGTGATCTGCCTAAGCACACCGCATTAGCCATATTCTCATGAAATCGCATGAAAACCACTTTGAAACGTAGGATGCTTCTGATATGCCTGTGTCAAGGGAACAGCCGCCATATCTAGGAGCGCGTGATCTCAGATTCAATTATGGTTCCATTTTAAATGAGATATCTTTGCTGTAAAAATCCCAGATTGTAGGGCTTTGAAATGGAAAGGGAGTAATTCACGAGACCTATGTGTGATCTGCGGAAAAGACTTGTATCAAACGGATTTGTGATGCCAGTCTCTGTAGAATATTCATCTTTTCTTTTTTTTCCACTGCGAGCGCAGGTATATTTAACTTTGCATGAGAATGGAGGATAGATATGAGAGCATATGAGACTGTGTAGATTGAAAATTGCAAATACACAGCTGCTCCGAGTGTAAAATCAGTGCAAAAGCTTGTATTTGGAGGCCTTGGCACTTGACTCAACATGACAAATGCTGGATGGGTGGGTAAGGCTCTCACAAATTTCTTCTTTCTTTTCAGTTCACCTCTTATTCTCTCCTTTTTTCTTATTGTAGTGCTTGAATATAATACTTCATTGCCAACAACTCTGCCACAAAAATATCTCCTTTTTCTTCCCTAACTGTAAGATTTAAGTGTATGTGTGCAATGCCCACCATCCCAAACCTGTTGAACTCAATCAATGGAGCTAAGATGAACCATTGGTTGCAGGTCACGTAAGCTATGTTGGGGGAATGTTTGTCTCTGTGATTGAACTGTCTCCTGGGTCTACGTTAATTGAGCTCCCTGTAATCACACGCAGGCCCATATGATCAGTGTTTGCAGCCCTGGAAAAGGTGGTTGAGATTATCCTCCCTCCTGGATGTTCCATTTTCAGACTGTAATCGAAATGGATTTTTATCTTCTTCTTTCACATTCTGATGGACTCCTGAAGATCTCCGACTCACCAAACTCTGAGTTTTTGGTAGAAGTGTGTCAGTGGCATTTATAGATTGGTGGGGGAAAAAAAATGGCTCTTGGGCTGACAATGTCAATTGGTTGGTGTTGGTGTTTTGTGAAATATCTCAAAAATGTGGATTGCACGAAATTTTGTACAGACATTCATGATCCCCAGAAGATGTTTGGTCTTTGCTTGACTTCATCCTGTGCTAGCTGCTTATCCAAGTTTTATTAGCCATTGGAGCTACATCCAAATCACGGATCACTAACTTTAAGAAATTGTATCTAGTATTGTATTTGACCAAAATATTGGCAAAAAAAGACATTTTCTCCAGTCTTTAATTTGTACTTGGTGCTAACTGATTTGCATCCCAAACGCCAATCTAAATTTGTCACCGCTGTTGGATTCTTCCTGCCGCGCAACATCCGAACCAAGATGGATCATGTTTCCAAGAAGGCAGACTGAAACACCATGAAGCCTCATCCTCTGCTCCCAGAGGAAAACTGGATACTTTAAGTCATCATTGTAGTTCATATTTTTCTTAGATTTTTTGTCATCATACCTGCTAAACACAAGCATGGTTGCGTGTGTGAGCTTGTTCGCTGAGCGACATTAAGACTGGGCTTATTAGCATCACAGAGCTGCTAGTGTGGCTAATAGTTGTATATTTTTATGGTTGCTGCATGATCATTTGCTCTTTTTTGACAGCTATGTGTTTTTACATGCTACAAGCTTGTCACCAATATACTGATGAAATGTCACCACAAAGGTGTGTTGATTGTAGGTGAAGTGAAGATTTTGAGGGGTTTTTTTTTGCTCTAAACATTAAATATGCCAGAATTTTCAGTTTCTTTCTGGACATTTCTACGAATTTATTTCTTCTTCTTGTCTTTTATCACTTATGGCATGGACACATACAGCCTCAGGATAAGTGCTACTTTTTTAACTGGTGCAGATATGTCTGAAGTTGTGCCTCCGAGGGCCAAGTTTTGTCTGTTTACATTGACTTTATATGCGGTCACAGCACTTTTAAAACACTTTTTTTGCTTTAAGTTCATATTAGCATATCTAAAGAACTGTTCAGATAAATCGTGTGAACATTTATGCAGCAAATATTGATACTGCTCAGTGTAGACAAAGATGTAGTCCATATACAGATTTTAAAATTTAAAGTTATTTGAGGCAAAGTTAACTTTTTTGTGTTTTATTGCAAAACAAATAGAGCTTTACTCAAGAAGATAAATAGCAAGAAAAACTTTTTTCTTACTTTCAGTAACTTTGAGTTCAGATCTATTGAAATAGATTCTCTTCACCCACTACTCTACATACCGACTGTAAATGAAGGAATGATTATATAGGGTACTCTCGACAAGGCCTTGGACTGAAGTTGTTCTAAATGAGTGAGCGAGTCCTCTTTGTCCTCTGTGGATGCATTTCCAATCACATCACAATAAATCCCTTTGCAATAATGAATGAGATACATGCTCAATTCATCTTCCCTGTAAAGCTGGGCTGTCTAATTTGTACAAATATTTCTTTGGGTGAAAGCAATTAACTGCGGTGATGCAGTAATGTGACACTGCAGAGCTGAATCATACCTCAGATGGTGAACCGAAATAGGATGCAACGTGTTTCTCTTTAGTTAAATTCATTAGGGCGGAGAAGCCATTATCTCAGCAAACTGCCATGGCTGAATAATTAATCATCCCATCACTTGTTTGTTTGACCCGAATGTATAACATTTATCCCTCGCTCCTCACCTTTTAATGAAATCCCTTCTTTAATTTGTGAAAACTGTTGGCTCTTCATGTTTAGTCCAGCAAAGTCCCGGCTGACTCCTGATTTGTCTTATGCATAATACAATGCAATTATATGGCTCTTTTGGAAGGCAAGGGCAGGAACACCTTGAGATTTAGCAAAAGCCTTTTAGATTGCAAAGATATGGCCAAATGATTGTTCAGCTAAGACGAATAAATGGACATTTTTACCTCTTTATAGTCAGTTAGTCTTTCACTGTGTCATTAGATAACCAAAAATGTAACTGTCACCTTGTTTATTGGATGGCAGATTCTTGTTTTACTTCAGCATTAAGTTCATATTCTTATCATAAAATGAATAGTTTTTTACTTAAATTCCAGAGTGGTATATATGTTCAGTGTGTTCAATGGATTTAATGAACAATTAAATTTAAAAACAATTTGATAATGTGAAATGGGAGAACCTGCAGAGAAATTCAAAGTAGTGCAGACATAGTTAGTCACTAACTGGTGAACAATTGTGGGCCAGAGGTTTCCCTCAGTAGCTGATAGAGACTAAAACAGGAACATAATTGCAAATTTTTATTAATAATAATGCTGCTTCATAACTGCTGAATATGTAAAGCAACGGCTTGCAAGTTAAGATTCCCTGCTCAAATTAATAGGCTATGATATGCAATTTGTGCTCACAAATTGCTTTCATTGCCCCCATGTGGCCATGAAATTGCTATGCCTGCAGGTTTGAATAAAAGTAGCAATAGTAAACTGTGAAAATACTCCATTACAAGTAAGTAGTCAGCGCAGTAAATGGCTACCATAACTGTTATACTATCATACATTACATCAATAGATTGTTCTTCTTGACACCAGGACGACCCCCTCTGCTCCACTGGGTGTCACTGCTACTTTTGTTTGGGCCGCCAGTTGCCTAGCTAATCCAAAAAATGGTTTAAAATCTCAAATTAACAGTAATTTTAAGCAACAAAAGGCAGCAAGTCCTTGCATTTGGGAATTGTAAACCATCAAATGTTTGGTCGGAAAATAACTTTGGATTTAACTCATTCTTGTATTAGATATATTTAGTACTCTCTGTTGATTGACTGATTAATTTGTTGAGGCTTTCAGGTTCATATATTGCACCATATTTCACAAGGTCATCTTATCTTTTGTGTATAAAGATACATAAAAATCCCAGTAAGGCTACTTCACATACACACAGTGCGTAAAGTGCTAACAATATCTCTCTTTAAAATGTCATGCAGTGGAAGGATAAAGTGACATGAAAGTGCCTGAAACTTGTAATAAAGTACAATTCTTTAGAATATGCTTTCACTAGCTGTCCATCACTCAGCCCTTTCAGGATATATTTGCAGCTTTTATATGAGAGAGACAAAATGCTTTTGTTTGTTTGTTTGTTTGTGAATAGCTGACATTTTGGAGCTCTGGTATAAGGCTTTCACATGGCAATGGCCAAAACACCACGACAATAGCAGGCAAAGGTGGAAATAGATTTTGGCAGACAATAACCACAAGTGATCATGCATGTGTTTGCACCACAACGTGGTTTTCATGTTTAAGCCCCTAATGAAATCAAAGGAAAACACCCTCTGAGCTCTGACAAGTCGTTCATTTATCTAGATTGATTTTTATACCGTAATTGATTAGTAGGTGAAATTACACAAGGACGGACTGTGAAGTATGTGGCAAGTAAACAGGGGGTTTAAAAGCTCAGGTTGTAAATGGCCTCTATTTTGTTAGCCAGGTTGCTGCTGCAAATAAACAGCCTTTTAAAGGATTGTGCTTCACTGAAAGAGAATCTTTATGAAGCTTAAAGTAATACACTGATCTCAAAATCAATTAGCATTTGACTAACTCTCCGCTGGTCACAGTTTGACCCGTGTTTTTAGTTTTGAGCGCACAATGATGCTCTTGATGAAGCAACGCAAGCCCGTATCATCAATTAAGACACGCTGCGGTAAAGTGTTATTGTGATAATGAGCACAAGCTACGAAAAAACAAAATAAATACTGGAGGCTCAGGGAGAAAAAGGCTGCTAATCAAAGAGCTTATTTTCAAGTTAGTGTATTTCTTGTGTGAAGACTCGTTCCAGAGGCTGAAGGCTGAGACAATTGGCTTTCAATCAGACGAGATCTTAGAAACTCCCTCTTCTCCTCAGACGTCTGGATTGTAAAGAGAGCCAAAGATCAAATTGCACTTAAGAGACAAAGTGTGAGCAGTCTTCAGCCGTTGTTTAATGATGCCCTTTGTTTGTTTTTTTGGGGGGAACTTCACTTTCTAATCTCCTTGACTCTGTGAAGGCTTGCCAACGAGTTGTGCCACATGAAACCCCTTGATTTCTTATTTTATCTGCAGACAACCAAATCAATTGTTGTCTCCCCTGCACCTGCTCCCCCCCACCTCCTCTCCCCTGCGCTCCCAAAGTCCATCCCACTCTCCAATCAGACTGTTTAGACCAGGCTATTTCAGGGGGGGAATGAGGCTCTGGGTGGTCAAGCTCTCCTCAGTGTCTCCCAAAGACAAGTGTGTGTAAAAAAAAAAAACAAAAGCATTGAAATTTCCCAGGATCTTGACACATCTAATTGAGATTTCATGCCCTATTTTCTCAGAGATTTGAAAAAAAAAAAAAAAGAACCTCGCTCTGTTTTACCGCAAGCAGTATTTCCCCAAGGATCGAGATGAAAGAAAATGTTTTCAGGTTTTATTTGGTTTTTGTTGCTTTAAGGGCTTTTTTTTTTCATCACGCTAGAGCAGCTTTTCAATAAAAGGGGCCTTTTTTTGTGTGTGTTCTGTAGACAAAAGTAACTGCAGTTGATTTGGTTCGTGTGAAAGGTGTTGAAGAAGTGAATTCCAATAAACTTTCTGTTTCTTTCATCAGAAATGATACATTTTGACTACATGTAAAGTTTTGTCATAATTGTCACAGAGAAACAAAAAAAACCCCGGAAAAAATGCAATTCTAGTCACAGCCGCTCTCACCCCTGTGCATCTTTATGCATGTGACAGTTACAGAATGACTGCAGCTATGGCTTCTTTCAGTCTTCTTGACCTTGAATTAGTGATCTAAGGACATCTATTCTACATTCAGTTCTTCCCTACAGTGGAGGAGCTGCTGCCAATACTAAGTTTATTTAAATGTAAAAAAAACCTTTGTGTAGGTTTTCCTATGTCTCTGAAATTTAATGCAGAGATGCTCAATGTACCCAACTTTTGGCATTGATTTTGGCATAGGGTATATAAAACAACTAAACACACAAAATACTGTAATTTCAACAAACCCTATTTTCCAATATTACATATATCATATTAATTAGCTTAGCTTTTTTATGTGCTATCATGTCTCTATGTGCTCTTTCAATGACATCAGCCTGTCTTGCATTACATAGTCCTAACAGTCGCTGTGGGAGCTCCAGCTTCCCAGCAGGACTCATATTGGATGGTCTAAGATCAATGACATCATACATGAGCATCAGCCTGTGATGTTATACAGAAATATACAAAAATTGGGGGGTGATCTCACTTCTCTCCTGAGGCTTCTGTTTCTCCTTCTGGTTACAGTGACATGACAGCAAGACATTAGCATCACAACACAAAGACATTAAGTAGTTGTGTTCTTTTGGGGAGTTTGAGATTTGATATTCTGTTTGTTTATTTTCATGCCTTGATGCTTCATGAAAAATATCCAAAAGAATGTACTAAGATACTTTGAATGAAATACATTTGTATCCCAGAGGCGTTTATGATTCAAATACAGTAAAGTAAGGACATATCAAAAAAGTGTGCACATAACTAGGATGAGATTTTGAGGGACGAGCTAACCTTTCTCACCATAACGCCTGACTTATTGTAAGGATGGCTAGCTAGCAGAAAATAAAGGTGTGTGTTTTGAGATCTAAATTGAGATTTCCAAAGAATTTGGTTAAAGTCCAGTATACCCACACAACCTATATGCTCCTCCTCCTCTTCTTCTGGAAACAGGAGGAGGAGGGGGAGGTCCTACAGCTGCATAAAGTGTGCTATATGTGCAGAGCCACTCCCACATTTTAATTCAATGCAATCAAATTTCATAGAATTGATTTACATCCCTTTCATAATGAAATCACAGCCATACACCACTTAATTACAGCACAATACTGAGGCCAAAGAGGCTCTAATGTTGCTTCTTTGTGACTGTAAAAGCTCAAAAAAAGATAACCACATTTGCCTTTAAAGCACATCGAGGTCAGGGGGAAGCTTTTAAATGTTTTTATCAGAGTTTTGTGGTCACTGCTTTGTTTTATTCTGTTGTAGGCTGACGAAAGAGCACTACTGCTAATAGATTTTAAACCCTATTAGAAATCCTCCTGGCTGAGATGATTTGGCTTTTTTTTACACCTTGTGTTTACTTATTAAAGAATGGCGTTCAGAAAGTGAAGGAATTTCATTACGCAGGAAAAGTTGCTTTGTTTTTTAGTGCTGTGAGTGGCAGGTGAAGGAGGCTCCACACACCTTTGGAAGTCTTTGAATGACATTTGATGCAATGTGCCTGTTTCCTGAGTTGTTCCCGAGTTTTTTGTTCTGCTTTTTCAACATTTCTGAAGTCTTGATAACATGTGCTCAATTAATTGTATTCTAATTATTTGGATGTGGGACATCATGCAGTTACAGTAGCTGTTTTATTGATAAATTAATTATTTGCATTAATGTATTGATTAGTGGCTTTAGTGGACGGCTCCTGAGCTACACTGTTCCCCTCTAAGGCCGTCTGATTATGTGTGTGTTTGTCGTCTCTTGTTATTTGTCGCTGTGCATGAGCGACCAAATTAGTTTTCCCTCCGGGGATTAATACAGTTCCTGTAACCACCTATCTACTTTATTAATTTGCTTCCCAGATCTTTAAATTAGTCACAAAACTGATGCCAGTTCAGTCAACAATTATGAATTTGCACTGTGCTCTCTCACAGAGATACAAATTCGTCATTTCACTGGCTTGTTACCTCAAAAGCTGCACCCAAGACACTGAAGTGTGTTGTTAGGTACAGGTTAAGTTACCACAACATAATGGAGCATTTTTTACATTGCCAGAAGGTATGTCGCAGAAGTTGAAGCTCATTTCTAACAAAAAAAATCAGGTTTTACATCTTAGTGACTTTGTGAAACAGGATCAATTGCTTGTTATTGTATTAAATGAAATGTACTAAAGCCTGGGAAGATATGAGTTCCTGAAAAGGTTGCATGGCCCCGTCATTTTATATAAATAGATAGAGCTGTACCCAGAAAACGGTTGTTAGACTAAGAAATAATTGAGCAGAGTCCCAGAGAGAACCGCTGTCTCCGCACTGCCTTCTGATCATAGCAATCTTTGGGCTTAAAGAGGAAAAGGCACATTCAGAGAGATATTTTACAGCAGTGCTACTTATTACCCTCTTTTGCAGCCATTCAGGAAGCTCATCTCGACATATTTTTGCCCAGTCCCAGCAGGGAGCATTAATAATCACCTCCATGCAATACTGAGACCATTGACACACAAGAGGCTCCAGCAAAGGGAACGTTAATGTCTCAAAGGAACCACTATTGACATCTTAGTCCCTCTGCTCGAATCTATTGGTGATTCTGATAAAATGCTGGCCTGTCAGCCTTGTAGGTTGCCAGTAAGTGTGCAGGGAGGCTGCGGAGGTCAAGAGCACTCACCCTTGACATTTAATAGCAGGAGGTGGGACCTACTGGATCAGTCATACAGATTATCAATGAGCAGAGGACAGATGACAGGGTCCAAATGGAAGGGAGGGGGGCTAAGGTGGGAGTATTTCATGACTTGAAGCAGGTCTGTGCCAAGGTTGTTTTGTTTCGTTTTTTTTTTAACTATTTGGATTAATCACATGCACTTTTCTTTAAAATATGCATATGTAGAGGTAATTTTGCTGTGAGAAAATCACAATTAAACATATTTTATCTTATTTTAATCTAAGTTATATGCTGATCCTGTTTTTTATGGACATTCTCAATCTCTTAGTAACCAGTAATCTGTAACCAGTAACTATCAATGTTTGGTAAATGTAATGCAGTAAAACATATCATTTTTACTCTGAAATTAGCATTGCATATTAAGTAAAATACTTAGGCGGAGTTCAAGTGCCTCAAACCGTACATAAATACAGTACTTGAGTAACTGTACAACTTAAAGTGACTTTTTGCTTCTTATCTTGCTGAACTCCACCCCTCACATACTAGAACAGCAGACCAGTTCAGTAATTTACTGAAAGAGTCACTCAGCCACAAAAGAGCGCCCCCTCCTGTGTGGATTCAGTGCATAATTACTGACCTGGAGCAAATAACCCCCCCAAAAAAAAGCTCTGGATCCATACTGTCCAAATGAGACCTTAGCGCTGCACATTACAGAGATGGATTAGGTTAATGACCCCGGCACTGACCTACATTCACTGCTGTTCATATTGTGGCCCTCAAATAAAGATGAATATCTGATCTGTAGTCAGGTTTTTGATGCTGGCACTTTCTCTCCATATTTAGAAAAAAGTCCCTTAATGAACCTGGTTTCCATCTCTTAGGCCATAAACAATAAGCACTCAAGTTTCCCAGATAAATATTAAGCTCTTCTAACCAAATTTCTCTTTAATTATTGTCTTTTTATTGTCCCTGTATTAATTCTTGCCTTCAGTACATTTTTATTTCTTTATTCTGTTGCTAAGTAGTTATGATTTCAAGTTTTCTTTTTCATAGCCTCATTAAGATCCACTGAATGTCTCAGTATTTGCAGGTGTTTTTATTATTTCCTCTTTCAATGGTATTCCTTTAAGGCACCGCCCCTTGCACAGCCCTTCATGGGAGTGGTCAACAAACTTGTTTGTCACACCAAGAGGCTTCATTGTGAGTCTCAGACCAGGAAGTTCAGTTGATATGAGCCACAAAGATGGCATTAAAACTGACAAAACAAAAGGCTGCTCTTCACAAAAAACCTCTGCTGCTGTCGCTGTCTTGGCGTGGAAAACCTCAGGCATACAAGCTAAAAAAGTTACAAACACAAGTAGTTTTTAATTTGCCCACTCAGAAGGTGAAATATGTTCACTTTCTCACACTGCATTGTGCTTCTTTTGTCTCCTTGGTGGAATCAAGATGGTTGTTTCCATGCTGCTCCCTGGGTGCGGTGCTGCTGGCCAGGAGCATGCTGTGAGGGCCTGACGGGAAGATGGTGCTGGACCAAAGCTACAGGAGTGTGGTAAGATTTTCTAATGATTGTTGCCTTGGCTGCCACGCAAGGAAATCTCCTGAGTATACAATACGTCAGTGTTCAGTGGGTTTCTGTTTTTTTTTTTTCTATTTGTTCAACCCCAAGCCAAAATTATTGACTGCTAGACTGTGTTAATATCCCTGTGGAATTGGCTTCATGTAAGTCAGACTCAAAGAGGAAGCCTGGCACTACCTAAGATGATTTGTCAGTTTGTTCAGTAGACAAAAAAAAAATTAGCTTAGCAGCCCCTTTATTAGGTGTTAATTTGCTGCTTCCATATTTCTCCTGTCTAGGTCTATTCCTGGAAACAAGTCACACAGAAGTTCTGGTGTCCTGATATATCCTGATGTATTGACCCTTCCTTGTGTCTGATCTTTTAAATATAAGGTACCTACCTAGTAAGTCTTCCTGACATTCTTTTAAGACACACTTTCACAAATCACCATTAAAAATAGGGGCCAAAGGTCCGTGTTCTCTTTCATTTTAAGAATTCTTATATGCTATCTAAATGCTAATGATCTAATTGATATTTGTGGGCATGAATAACTTCCCCAAAGCCAGAAACCAGAGCAGCGAGACTTAAATATGTGCTGTCATCAAGATGTAAGGCCTTGAAATACTTTTTAGAAGATGAATTTTGATGTTTCTTTTTTTTTTTTTTACCTTAAAATGGTTTAGTTTTGTCATGCAAATTTCAGATAGTCTAAGCCAGAAAATGGGACCTACTTCAAACTAAACGAACTGAATTTCAGTATTATGTCCCAGATTAGAGCAAGAGAAGATTGCACTTTGTTTCTGATGATCTGCATAATGATCAGTGTAATGAGCTACTTAAAATCCTGATCAATTATGTTCTATTTTGGCAAATCCTGCACTTTATCATCTTGGACTGACATGTTATGATGTTTGACTTCAGGGTGATTACATCAGTTTATGTTTTAATAGATCACAAACAGAAAAATCAGCATTTATTAGTACTAACCAATTTTTATCTCTGATTTCACTCAGCTGTCTGGCCACTTTATGGTATTGTTTTCTAATTTTCCATCTTTGAGTGGCATTAAATTAAAGAATGAAGGCAAAGGCAAATCAAGTTGTCTCTGGCTGTTTTACTTCAAGGTAATCTATTACCTGGAAGTACTGAAAATCTTGACAGACTAGTAGCGCTTCCATTTTGTTTCTGAAATACTTGTAATGGTGTCCAGAAGTAACTTTGAGATCGTAGATGTTTAGTATACAGCAGAATTATTAAAAAAGTTTATTGTACACTAGATTTGGGATCCTAAAAATGTATTGAATTTAGTGAAATGAATTGTAATATTTAATTTTCTGATCTTTAGTTCTCATATAATGTTGTGTGAAAGCTAAGGATGCTGTAGACAACATCAGTACTGTTCTAATTATTCATGAAAAACTTCAGAAACTTGTCCATACAGTAAACTGGGGTTGATAGACATGGTCATCCAAAAATAACAGAGTTTTCTCTTTTTTGTTGTTTTTTTGTTTGTTTTTTAAATGAATGCCTAAATATATGCACAGAAATCTCATTAAGACTGTTTTTTTAGAAACCTTGCAGTGTAGAAAAAGTTGTTCAGCAGTATTGTATAGAGCATTTAGCCATACAGCTTTAGATATTATGCAGTTTATTTCAGCAATGAATTGGCTGCATTATAAAGACAGCTGCTATAAAGAGATATGTGTGATGGTGCTGATGCCTCTTACTGCTTCCTCTTTGCTGTGGCTGGGCCAAAGGTTAACATGGTCTCTTTTAAAACATTTTCCAGCACACTTCTACTTTATACAAGGCTTGAGCTTAAGAAAAAGGAAGATAGCATTTTCAAATCTAGAGAGGTTTTTTTTCTGCATTTATTCTAAGTGTTGGCATTTCAAGTTTAATGTTTGCATTCTTAGAGATCACATTTCTTTAGCGTGTATCTCTGAATTAAGGCTACTTTTAGTGTTTTAGTGAATATTTCCCATTATTTGTTCATTATTTAAATGATTGTATGCTGCACCTTGAGGGATTTGAATACAGACTTTATGTAGCATTCATTTAATATTTGTGTGCAGTCTGTGTATTTAATAGATGTGGATTTAATAAAGATTAGAAATACTGTGGTTTGGTGTATGCGTGTGTTGGAGTTTAGTAGGATATGTGTGCAAATCATTTTATAGCATATCATTATCCTATCAGATAACTCAAGGTTTTGTAAAAAGCAACTGACTATACATATATCACTTTAAAATACTATCTATAAGATGTCACTGGATGGCCGATGCAGGTCCCTTTATGTTGAACGTTTTCTGCAGTGAGCTTATGAGTTTGCAGCTTTTTCAGCTGCTGCTGTATGGGCTTATATGTTTGAAGCAGCATTTCCTTCTGATAGCATCGATCTCCCCCCTCCTTTTTTTTTTTTACTAGTATCATGCGAGCCTAACTGTTGCTCCACCCTCTGAAAGTCGACAAAGGATGTGCATGGGATGAGCCTGCGACCGCTCCGGCAGGAAAGCGTGCATCGTGCTCTCACTGCTGTAATATTTCTCCAAGTAAGGCTCAAAGGAAGCGTTTTCTGTTGTTTAAAATCAGCCAGGGGAGCCCGAGATGAACGCCCACTTTAGTTTCTAGCCGATAGGTTGAGTACTGAGGGCTGATCATTGACTGTAAGTCTCTGTGGCAGACAGTGGGAAGCATGTGGGCTGTTTCACATCTACTGTACTACAGGATAACTGCGCTGTCCGCGGTGCTGAAAACATGCTGAATTCACGGACAAAAACGCAGCAAAAAAAATCACTCGCTGTTTTCCAGACATCTTATCCCATAAATGATAATGAGAGACTGCTGAAATGGCGCAGACGGTGATGCAGAAACAAAAAACACAGGTTTTGAGTGCAGTTGGAGTTGTTTTATTGTCTTTATGTGAAGGGCTGAAGTGGTAGCCTATAAACCCTCCAGCGTGGAAAAAACAAGTGATTCTTAAAAGCACGCAAAGCTAAAATGACTTCAATCGGGTCAGGTTTTTCCCTCATTTCTTGGATGATGGTGACAGTGTGGTGATGTGGTGTAAAACACATTTGTGAGAGGACAGGGGAGAGAAAAAAAAACGGAATACTCTCAAGCCGTGCTGTTATTCCCGCCTGCTGCACTGTGCGTGTCTCGGCGAGGCGATGTTTGACTTCAAATGCCATATTTAGGAAAAAAAATGCTTGATCGCTTTGAGTGACTGGGGCGAGGACGAATGGCGTCTTGTGATTTGGAAAGACGCTCGAGCCCAACGAGGACCGCGCTCGAGCCAATGGCATTGGAGAGCTCCTGTGTGCATAAGCGGTGGATGGAGCTACTCTGGGTATACTTCCGCGTCCAATGCGTGTTCATGTGTAGGTTGAATGGATGAAACGGCGAGAGCGGAGAGGTATAGGCATGCTGTGATACGGCCCTATATATTTGCCGGCAGGACTATCTTCCTTTTAAAGACAACCTCCTCCTCACATTGGTTTCCACTCAGTGATGTCGCGTATTTGTGTGGCGCACCTGTAAAGAGCGAGACAGGCAGAAGCCGGCTTTTTTAATTATTTGATTCCTTTTATTTCTTCTGTTCTTTTTTCCTTTTGTTTCATGCATTTGCTGAAAGGAACTCATTTCTGTGTTTTGATTTAATAAATTATCATTTCCTCATTTTATCTTGTTTGTGTTGGCTTTTATGTTTCCAAGTTTGCACTAAGAGAGCGGAATTCATCATTTTACAAGCTATTGGCCAGGTGTTTCATTCAGAGATTGTTTGCCCTAAGGACGTCCTTAACTTTCAATTATAGAAACGGTAAGATATTTTTACACATTTGCTCATTCACCTGAAACATTTTAAATCGATTCTTTTATCCTGTGTCAATTCTTTGAGGACATTGTGTAGCCTAGAGCAGATCATGCATTCACTGTAGTCTCAGGCTATCTTATTGCATGTAAACGCGATAGGAAAGTCACCGTGATGCATTCATGTTTCCACTGACGGCTGATTTTCAACTCTGAATTTGCGGTGCTTTGGCATATCATAGATTTACACAACAGGATGAGAAGGCTGTCTCCGCACATGTGCTCATTTCAAAATCTTCCCAAGGTTTCAGACATGTACGGACGCATTAATAGTGTGAAGACATAGGCCCTTGAGCTGAAACGTGGGATCCGCAGTCAGTTATTATAGCGCAACAAAAGTAAAAACGTTAAAATACTGGAAATATTAGACTGAAAGAGCCGTTTTTATATGTTATGTTTCACATTAGAAATTTAAACAGCTTAATGGTAGTAAGCAAACTAACTAAATCTGGGATCTCTTTATATTTAATCTGAGTTGTTTCATGAATATGAAAACCCGATATATATATGATATTAATGGCTTAATAAATATGGGATTTAAAATAAGTTATAGGCTATTGTGAGGACAACCTATTTGATTTTTATATAAAAGAGCCTATAGGGCTGAAGAGTTAGTGTAATTCTCTATAAGGAGCAATGCTATATAGGTTAAGTACAGCCTGTGTGTTGCACTACTTGGAGTTGCTGGATGATATTTTCTAAGTTTTGTTATTAGATGCATATTTAGACGGAATATCTGAATTCTCGTGTAGGTTTTGGTTGAAAAGTGTAGATTAGGCCCTAAATTCCTGAACTAAAAAGACCCAGTTCTCGATTTGGATCCTAAACATTTAATGCCAAAGGTGACTTTGGCTTTACCAATTGATAAGGTAGCCTATTGTTGTTTTATTTTTCTCTTCTAATGTCAAATAGATATGTCTGTCCTGTAGTACTCAGCACTCGGATGCAAAATAGAAAAAAAAACAATGTCTAGACTCTAAATCTATTTTATAATTTCCATGGGTCGCATTAAACGCAAATCTCTAATTTTGCTCGGTTCCCTTGAATACCTCAGGGACCCCGGTGACATCGTGACGCAGCATTGGGGGCCCCGCTCTCACAGTGTCATTGTTTTGTTTTTTTTGTTTTTTTAGCCTCTCTTTGCAGCGATATTCTTCTCGAAAAGACACTCAGGCTAGGGCTAGGAGGCATAAAACAAAAGTACACCTGCAACAAATCAATTAGTTAGTACTGCATTTCCGGGGTAGAGACCGGGTCCTCGCTGATTGGCCGATGGTCTGATTAGTTTACTTAGGGTGGCCGCGTTCCCGCCACCGCCCCCTTTTGTACTTCGCGAAGACCGCGACCAAAAGTTTGATGTCTGCAGACGTTACATCAATAAATACCGCGACGCCGATTCAACACCTCAAGGTAAGGAACCGCAGTGGAGTAGTGTAAAAATGTTTAACAAAACCAACTGTTCAAAAAAAAAAAGCTATAAGAAAAAACACATTTAAGGACTTAGGGTAGCTAGCAAGGTCAAACAAGTTGACGCAGCAAGCGAGTCGGACATGTTGCTCGCAGAACTTCATTGAAAATTTTCTCGTTTTTATCTTGAAATAAAAGTGGCTTATTGTTATCTAACCTTAAGTCAGTCAAATTAATTGGTGCTACATTTGCAAGCACAGGAGCAAATTTCCGTGCTAGCTAACGCCCGGTATTAATCTTATTTAACACGAACAAACTGAATTTAATGAGGCCGTAGGCTATTTGTCCACCGCGTTGCCCGGTAAAAAGCATGTTTTAGGCAATTATACAAACCCCGTTCGGTTAGACAACCACGCCGCTTGCTGGCATAAATGTTAAGTATCTTTAAGCATGAACGTGCAGTTTTAAGAAGTCCGAATTAAACGCTAAACACGAAAGAGAGGGCTGGATATTTAGCAATTCCTACAGGTAGTCGTGGTCTGTAAGAATTTACACGGTTGCATTATTAGGACTTTCCACCAACCGGGTTTCAGACGCAGGTTGGTCTTGTTGCGCACGTAGCCCGCAGCTGTAGCACAGGTGTCTCATATTAATCAATTAAACAAGGCGGCCCTGAACGCTCCCCCTTCACGTGGTAGTTCAGCTAATTAGACACGTCTTACCTAAAGATATTTTTCCTTAAAACTCACCTGATTTCAACAGTCACCTTTTGACTTATTTTATTCTGAACAATTGTTCTATACATACGGAGCAATGTAGCAGGTGTACTTTTTGTAGAATTGTATTTTACCATTTCTGTTGGTAGTTACTCTTATACTGTGCAAAAATGATCAATTCTTGAATTAAACTACTGAATTAACAAAATATTGCATGCTGTAAATGCATCTGTGTGTTCACACAATGGCAGTTCTATTAACATCTATTTGTTTTATCCAGCCCATAATTCCCTATTTTCTCCATATGTGATCACTGACATAAACAACAATAGTCTTAATTATCTGCTTGATATTATGGAGAGTAGTTCTGTTACTCATACAAATGGTCGTTGCAACTGCAGGTAAAAGAAGAGGTTAATTGTAGTTTAAATGCTCAAAGGCTTTGAGGACAATTGTTAGACTGTGTTTTGTGGTATAAACAAAGGCATATTCTTTCTAGTTTTCTTTTTTTTTTTGAACTCATGATTGTAGTATCTGGCCTTGAATTTTGAGCATGAATCTGTTGAAGCTACAGGCAACTTGAATTACAGCTGGCAGTCTGCGGTGAGTAATCTTCAGTTGGTGGGTCATGAAGAGATTACATATCATCGAGCCAGCAGCTTAGAGTCTAACAGTTAATTAGGGCTGGAAAATTTTTTCATATAAATTTTTTTAACATGATGATGTCTGAGATTTTCAATATCTTTATATTGTAATATGGCGTTTTCTTGTTCCTGGTTTTAAAGACTTACCAGACTGCCATAGCTGTTCTAATATTTCTTTTTTACTCACTTAATCATTACGAAATATTATTATTCATCAAAAATCTCAGTTTTAATATTTTGTGGAAGAAAAAATTGTCATCCGCATTATAATGTTGTAAAAGGTATTTGTTAAAAATGGTTTAATTTGATTTTGCTCATATAACCCAGCCCCACTGTTAATTTAACAGGGGGTTGCCACAGCACACAGGATATCTTTAGTCCTGGGTGTGTAGGGGGGCAACTCAGCAAAAAGAAATACAAGAGGTGCTTTCTGGGTATTTGAAGGTGTAATACACTTTTGTGCATATCATTAATGGAAATGTTTGGAATTCTTTAGTCTGAAAGTTATTTATTAAGGCATTAAAATATTTAATTACAAGTGGTTTGGTTTAAGTTCTTTGCAAAATCCTCAATATTGATATAACAGTTTGATATGTAAAAAATGTTTGGGACAGGTGTCGGATCACCTGATTTAACTATAGAAGTTAAGGTAATTAAATATTGCAATTCTTGATATGCAAGCACGAAATATTTTGTTATTTAAAAACAATGCCAGATTCTGGTCCTGTTTTTCTTAAATCTTCACAATGTTGATTTTAAAGAGCATTGTTGCATCAATTATGCGCAGTTTCGCTGTTGTTATTAGGAGCATTAGAAGTCCTCAGCTCAAGCTTAGCATTTTTGCCGATCTCATCACACAGCCATAGTTTTAGTATAGATGCCCACATGTTACTATTTCTGGGTACGTGTGCTGTTTTTAGCCATTTCCCTTCTCAGTCTTAATGCAGTTTTACAAATTTAGCAGCTTCTGTGTTCCTGAGAGGGACAAGAGATAAGAGCAGTTGTCTTTTATTTATTATTAAGCCCCCACATTTGCCTTCTAAATAAAGGCTGCTGACAGTGACTAAAATGCAGGACAGTGAGTGAACTACCGAAGGCCACATCACTGTGCTCTGTACAACTATGTGTGCTGCAGTCAGAACTGGGTTAGTATACAGTGGGTGGCTTTAGCAGCGGGGAAAAAAAAGCAATTTTCCTCCCTTTGTCCTTAAATGTCCATCCCATCCCCCTTTCTTCTCCTCATGGCTTCCCCCTCTACTCCCCCCTCTGTCGTTGATCTAGTCTGGGCTCTGTGGATGGTGCACATGGCTGTTTTCGTTTGGTCCTTATTGTCTGTTGGCCACCGGGTGGCCCTCCCTCTGCATGTGTTGGTCATTACTGGAGGCCAGCAATGCGGTGTTCTTGACCCTTTCACTGCATCACAGCAGCTTCTAAAGATCACATCTCATGCTCTGTATAGGTGTTATGTCGTGAGTGCTGGTTTGAGTTTAATGTTTGGCTGTGTTAGTGTGTAGGCCTGTGATGGTGAGAAGCAGAGGTAGTGTGAATATACCTAGTGGCATCTTATATTCCAGACATTTCTTTTTTTAATTTGAATTATTGTATTGGAGCTTATAGCAAATGAATTCTAATGTATAAATCCATTTCAGTGTTTGGGGCTTTATTACTAATTTGACAGATCAGAATAACTATTTATTGAGATAACTCATCCAACACCTTCAGTCAAAAACAGCCAATAGCTGAAGCATGTCCTTACCTAAATGATGAACTTAGAGCTAAATGAACAATCACAGTTTTCACTCTTTTTAGTTTGACATTCTGACTTGTATAAAAGTTTTCTTTTAGTCTGTGTTTCGTTTGTTGTCCTGCATTTCCAGCTATTTTAAGGAATTCTGATATCGATATCTGATATTAAATCCAGCTTTGTAGCATCACACTGTCAGCCTGTGCAACTTTTTTATATGATAGCAGATTGTCCAGTATCTTCAGATGGACTGATGCAGTAAGTTTGCTGTTAGTAAATTAAACAGCTGCAAGAAAAGGAGATTCATTTAAACATAGCAGACTTAAGAGATTTCTTAAAATATATCTAAAAACTGACAAAGGAGCAAATAATATAGAAATATGCTTCTTAAGCAATGACATGGTGGTATTTTTTACATTCTTTTCCATAACAGCATCAAGACAGAATTAAAAAAAGCCTCTGAACAAGTCAGTATCGATGAATGTGTTGCGGTCTCTAGAGCAATACAAACTACCCAACTGAACTGTATTTAAAGCAGGCTCTGAATTTTTTTCCTTTGTGATAGGTTTCCCACTAACATTGCCGGATTATTCCTGTCTCCAAAAGTGTTGGTGACAAATCGTACACTGTTAGTTTGGAGGCAGACTGCCAATCATAGCTCAGCACTGCATCATTTTTTTCAGTACTATTCTGACTGGTTTTGGTGGGAGGGAGCTGCCGCGTAACTGCCCTGCTCTTAACCTTCTGCCCACGGTAGCTTTGCACCTTCAGGACAAACATTAAAGTATCACACATACATCTTTAATGCATCTTTGCTACTATTTAAATCTTGATCTGCAAACAAAACTGACAAGTTTGAGGGAATGGTAGAGCAAAAATGCTCTAAAACAGTCAGTAGAATTATGATGTGTGGACTTCTGAGCAACTAAAGAGTCATGAGTCGTCCAGTCAGTGTGAAAATCTTATGCATAACAGTGTTTCCCTGTTGTTGGCAAAATTATAGTTTATATTACTACTCAAAGACTCAGTGTAATTAATCAAAGTAGTAAAAACTTGAGTTTAAAAAGTGCATATTTGGGGTGCAACAGAGACAACCATGTGAAAATCCTGCTGACCTTTTTTGCATAAATAAAATATCAGTGAAAATGTACACATTTGAGTAATGCTTACACCCAAAGCATCGCTCCACGCTGCTGCCATCACATTACACCTTATTTCTCTCATCAAGGTTCAAGTATTATTGTATTACAGCATTGGATGTTCTTGCACTTGCCTTTGTACACGTCAGTGTGTGGGTAGACTAGTCACATCTGTTTTCATCTGGGATATTTTGAACTGTTACTTGTGGGCTTTTAGTTTTCAAGGACAGCCTGTGCATGTCAGTGTGTGCACTCTGGAGTTCTTCACTCTGCAGCTTGTCACGCATACTTGGTCAATTTAATCCTCTGAGGAGCTAGTAGCAGAGATTCGTGCCTCCTCACTTTAAATGTTCAATGCCGCATCAGCACTTGCTGATCTCACTGTTGACTTCAGGTTCGACTTAAATAAGTTGTGCAGTTAGTCTGATCTGAAAATGGGCTTTTTTGCACAATTATTTATTTGTGGAAAAAAACTCATTCTGCTCCATTTTCACATTTAGTCAGATGTTTTGGTATTTCTACCTTGCTGTTTTGTTCCCGTAAGAGATCTTAACAGAATGGCTTATTCAGTATATTGTTTTATGTAATCCTAAAATTGACAGACTAGCTAAAGGGAATTGATGCCAAAAGCCTTTCAGCCAATATGTAATGAAACAATTCTAGCCACTTTATGCATTATTGCTGGCAGTGCTTTTAAAGTATGAATCAGTGTGCTAATACCAGGAAAACCACTATGAATCTGCAGGCTCACATAGATATTCTTGTTTTGTGGGGATTGCTGACAAACTTTATATATATTTACTTTTGTAGCTACCAGCCCTTAGCTATTTCTTTCAAGGAAATCAAGCAAATTAAATCAAACTTTATAAAAACAACATATTTGCAAGTACGGCAGCCTTATGTTTCTTGACTAGAGTAGATTGCTTGATGGCTTTCTGCTGTTAATTGAAACTAAAATGGCATTGTAAGTGCCTTGAAGTGACAGTTGTGACTTAAATGCATCATTTAGATTGATTTATAGATTGGAGCTATGAGTGCTTTGGTTTTCTTATTGCGCATCTTTGTCTCAAAAGTCTGTCCTCAGGTAGTAGTTCATCTAGAGAGTTTCACAACTTGACAGTACCAGTGCCTCAACTAACAATTGTTTATTGTCAATTAATCTGAATGTTTTTTTTTATGATGAATAAGTTAATCATTTGTGAAGAGTGTACAGCATTTTCAGACGATTTCTCAGAATACAACATGACAACCTGAAATTGCTTTTGTCAAACAATCCAAAACAAAAAGATTAAATTTATAGAAAATAAACATAGAAGCAGAAAATCATCAAATTGAAAGAGCTGGAGTCTGTAAACAGATGATGGTGTTCCTTGTTTGATCTATGAATCGAATAGTTGTTGTTAGCTCTTAACAGGAACAAAATGTTTTCAGGTTGCGATTGATTCCATATCAGTTGACTTACAGCTGTACTTCAGTCAAGAGTTTGATCAGCTGTGAAATCTTGCTTCCAAACACCCACTCAAAGTCACTTTTCCATGTAATTAATTAACACAATCAGTGAGCTGCTAAAACAGAGCCAGCACCAGCAGCTTCAGAGGTTGAAGGATGACACATGGCCAAGGCACAAAACAGAAGTACATATCAGAAGAGGTATTTGAGTGTACCACTTGCAAACAAAGTTTTCACAAAGCTTTCTTTAGTTTGGAGTGTCCCATATGCTTTATTGCATATTATCAGTGTGACAAAATAGATAACTTAGCTTGTTTCTAATGTATGAAGCGTTCACTGTATTTGAATTGGAAATCTCTGCATTCTCTTCATCCTTACAGCGCACAGAAGCTTTTCTCCCCCTTGTGAGACGGCTGTGGGATCTGACAGTACCAATAACTAAACAGGCTACACTTTAATGAGTCCTAAAAGGCAGCCTGCTCAGTGGGGTAAAATTGTGGAGGTGGATGGGTTTATCTTAGCAATAATGGGAAAACAAAAAAAGAATCTCGTGGTCTTTATCTGGGGCTGGTTTCTGACAAACTGTGAGGCAAGGCCTCAAGGGAAGCAAGATGCTCCACACTCAAATGCCTGCACTAAGAGGAGGCTGCTGGCTGGCTGCACACAGTGAACGCCTGACTGTAATTTTTGGGGAGAGGCGCTTGCCAAGCCTTGTCCTCCAAGTGTTTATCTAATGAAATATTTCTGCCTTGTGGCACTATCTCAAGCGGGACAATAGCCAATGTTTGTGCTTTGTACTTAGAATAAAAGGTGAAACATATGAAATGGAGATTGAAGTAAGTCATTTTCCTCAACAACAATATGTTCTCTTGTGGCTTGCTTTTCTCTCTGTTACGACGCACGTTGTGGAGGCTGCCTGTGGCGCAGATAACTGCTTAGGATTGCATTTTTATTTTTTTTGGCATATGAGAAACCTTGGCTGAATGTTGCTTATGTTTTTTAAATTTCTGTCTTTGTGCCCTTTTTGTCATGTTTTAAAAACCACAAAAAAGTTTACACATGAAAGCAGCATTGTGTTTTGCAGTCATCCACCGGTTTTATACTTAAGGACAAGTGACAGATGGAAAGAGCAGCAGGAGGGTTAAGTGACCCATCCTTGCACTGCTGGGATACACGCAGTGTATTTGGTGTCAGTGTTGACTGTACTTGCTTCACTTAGTTTTGCTTTAATCAGTTGAAATCAAAAGGATTATTTATATTGTTGCCCAAATCAAATATCATCAGAACTGAAGCCTTCAGGGAAAACCATTGCCTTGATCCAAATCAGTCTTTTAGTCAGTTTTTTTGGAATGGCTGACAGTAATTTTGTATGAGTTATGATCATATCATGTCTGTAGTTATTTTTGTCTTGTTATACATAACAGTTTGACACAACTTTAGACAGGGAAACCATATGTAAATACAGCGGGGTGAAAAAAATCAATTTTCCCACCCAAATCGATCTTTGGTTCCATAATCACATATTGATTCATAAAATCCTGAAACCAATCTATTAATATATGGCCTTCCCATGGATGTTTGACAGGGTCAGATTTTACCACCTGCCAAATTTTCCACTTGGAGGGTAAATCTCAGAAGGTTATGTGCCTAATTGGAGGATAAATGTCTGCACCAAAATAGTCATGTAATAAAGAGTCTGTACTGCAGTTTGTCATTTGAAGATTTACTGCTCCAGCTCTGTTGTTTGTGTCAGCGTTTCCCAAAAACAGGGACAGCAGGCTTCATGGTGCATTTAGTACACCTTGTAAACTGAGAAATCTACATCACTTTGTATGGTAAAGCATGTGGGTACCAAATGGGGTTTATCATTGTGCGATCAGGTGCTTTTTTTTTTAACTAAGAACATCTTTATTCCCGTAACATGAATGTTTTTTTTTCTTTAAGTTGTTATTTTTCCTGTGCTGAAATACATTTAATTGCTTTCTTACAGAATTAAATGCTAAGTCTTTTGATTTTGTTTCTAAATTGGATTTTTTTTACGTCTCTGAAGCCATTTAATTCATTTCTGAATGTGAGAAGTGAATGTTTTTAATAGCACACCAGGTGAGAAGGTTCCTTGAAAAATTACAGTATTATTTCTCTCAGAATCTCTTTTAATAATCCATGCAAAATTGATATTGTAGCTGAAAATGTAAGTCAGTTAAAACTGGGATGACGATTCTTAAGATGGCCAACTTTAATTTTTAGTTGAAGACAGTTTAAAAATAAAACATCCACACCTTAGACATACATGTAGTGCAAACTGAAGGCAGAATTAT
>JAPZDY010000016.1:8837933-8864332 GCA_029783645.1 Ctenochaetus hawaiiensis
AATTTTTAGGCCGAAAAAATCATAAAAAACGCCCGTGAAATCCTGGAGGGACTGAAGAATGCTTTGAAGATTTTTTTTCAAATTGAGAACAAATGTCCAATCTGACTCAACAATGATGTTGATGAATTTTGCTGATCAAAGGTCAAGAAGATCTTATGTTAAATTCCTTTAAAGTATTTACTATATACTGTATTTTACATGATCCGGACTGCCATGGAATGAAAAGTGAAACTTTCAAATTGCACTTGACTGGCATTTTGTTATTTGAATATTAACTCAAAATATTCAATCGCTGTGAAAAATGGTGACTAAGACACGAGACCTACATGTATTTTTCTGCCTAGTGGTTAAATTTAGTGTTATCAGTCTATTATTTGGTTTAAAATCACACTGGTGTGAAAATTTTGCATCAACTCAACCCTAAAGTCAGATTTTTACTGGCATCAGGCAGTTTTCTGTCCCTGAAAATAGAGTCTCTATAATATTCTCTAACTCAGTCTCAATGCAACAGTCTTGTATACTCATCGGTTGTAATTGTCTTTTGGTGAATGAATATGAATTCATGGTTAATGGGTAGAGTGGGTTGGAGCTGTTTTGTATGACTGTTTCTATTTTGGCATGGGTTATGTAGTCAGTGGGTTTTGACCTTGTTTTTGGGACAGTGAATCAAATGAGTCATGTATTTGCACTTGTGTGCTGCAACAATGACAGTACAGTTTGTCTTCATTACTTTGTAAAACCCAAAAACAGACTCACATGTCTCTCCAACTTGAAAGCAATGTTTGTCTGAATGTTTAGCTTACTCACTTAGTGCAGACCTTTTACATGCCATGGCCAGTAAAATTGCTAATTTGCCATCTGCTTAATGGTATTCTTTGCATATGTCTGAATGTATAAATCCAATCTATTAGTGTTACTCTTTCAAAATAATATTGTGCCTAGCTGAAGTCTTGTCATCTCACCTATGTATTTTTAATGCACTTTTAAAATGTGTATCTTTCAAATACTTCATATTTATGAAAATAAGAAGTCTTGTTTCCAAAGCCACACCTAGTGTTTTTATAGTCATTCCAGTGCTCCCATAAAACCACTGTCCCTGAATGCTCCATAGGGACCTGGCTGTGTTTTGTCTGTGTGGCTCTTTACTACTATCTACTAAATTTTAGTTTTTTGTGTAATCCTACTGACAGACAAACAAACCAAACCAAACGTAGCCTCCTTAAAGGCAATGGTTGGACTTTTTAGTCATCCTCACAATTACCTTGCATCTAATAAATAAAGTAAAACGGTTCCTGTAGATCACCATTGTGCCACTTCTATTATTTTTAATTTATTGCTGCAATAGCAACCCTATCTTAGCAGCATTATGTGAAGAAAGTGCTGGAGAAAGGTGTGGCTGCACTAATTATCATACTACTGTAGGGGAACAACGCTATGGCTTGATTGTATTTCTTTAAATTAATCACACTCCTGGGTGACACTAAGTCCAGGATGAAGTGAGGGTAACACATAGAGTAAGATCAGAATGCAAAATAAATTTAGTGCCTAATGGCAGGCCTCTGCCCAAAGTCTATGTGTGGTGAGTCAAACTATAGCTGCAATCATCATATCCAATGTCTAAAATGTCGAAAATGAACAGATCCCTGTTGGAACAAACTAATGTACTTTAAACTTGTGTTTGTCAGAATGTCAGTCAAAAAACATTTAAATATATTAACATTATGACGCACAAGAGCAGCAGATCTCATTTTCACATTTAGTCGTATATCTGTCATTAACATATAACTAGTAAGTCAGTGTGCACACTTGCTTTTAAGGCAGCAAGCTTTCAAGTGATTCTGCTGAAGTGAAATTTTTTTATTTGTACTGAGGAATCTGGAATCTGCCGCATACCGGCAAATACTGGAATGACACATATTTTCAGTGACAGAGGATGTTAATCAGAATCAGAAGAGGATATACTCGCACAGATTCCTCAAACAAAACTGACTCAACCAGAGTACTGGCCTGAGTTCACAGCTGTGGATAGTATGGCAAAGAATTAGTACATGATCAATTGACCTTTTTGATTTGCAACAAAAACACAGGAGACCAGGGAGGGGATAAGTGGACAAAATCAAACGCTGGCAGAGTTGGCATGCTTGCAGATTGGACTGAGGAAAAATAAACTGCATAAAACTCTTTTCTGTTTTATAAATGACCAAAACCGCAACATGTAGCTAAGGACTTTGCCATTCTTTATGGCCAAATAATATGCCAAGTGAATGTTTTGCATCAGCCTTTCAGTCTTCAAAATATTGTGCTTTAAATAAGGACAGACAGAAATTAGATTTCCCATATCATCAGTGATTAGAATCAAAACTGTAATTCCCACAGCCATGTATAACATGTATATCTGCCAATATATAGCTTTCCATTTCTTGCACAATCTGTGGTCCTTTTGGAGAGGATGTAAAATTAACAAAGCTATTCCCAACATGTGATGCAGATTAATGCAAAACATTCTGTTCTTTTACAGTCCCGATCAGTATGCTCTGGCACAAGTATTTTCTCCCTGTTGACTAGCTTCGTTCTGTGTACAGAGATTCATGTGGATGATTCTTTTTAGAGCAGAAAGATCTAAATATCCAGATTAATAACACTGTCGTTTTTAGTCAAGCCTATCACAGTTGACTCTAATCACACACACTTACTGTACACCTCCAGTTTTTCACACTTGGTTAGACTGAGGTCGTTATTATTTTTGAATTTGGCTAAGAAACCAGAGCAGAGCTACAGCTGTTTGATCTGACTGACATCAAGCTGTTTGCCGCAGTTTGTCAGTTCATGTGCCTCTATGTATATCATAATGCACGGCACAACCAATCACTGCATCTGACGGTGACAGCTGAGCTGTGACAGTGTTGTAACACAATTAACAGACCGAGAAAAGCAGCAAATGAAAAACAAACTGCTTGATCAAAAACTCAAAGGTAATTAATTTCAATCATGAAAGCAGCACTGACTTTATATAAGACAAAATACTAATAGAGCTAAATATTTATATAACAAATGACAGAGGGAGGATGTGTGAAGCTTCAGTATGTTTGACATGTGCATACACTTGTATGGACAACAGTTTGAAAAAACAGAATGGTGTATTTTAAATGGCAGAGAAATGTAAACAAAAAGTAATACAGTCAAGAAGGTGTATAGAATTTCATCTTCTTTGAGCTTTGTGAAATAAGGAAAGATTTTAAGATTTGGTGTTTTTCATCAATGCATGATCCAGCCCTTAGAATATATGTGCCGATGCAGCGAGGATGGCACATTGACTGACTGTGGTTTGAGATGCTTTCCACTAAGAAATATTGATCAGGTTTACTGGGTTATGCATGTCGGTCTGATGGCTGCGATGCTGTTTTATCACTGAAGTACAGAAAATCAATTTATATTTGAGTTAGGCAAGTTTACATTTTCACTGAAACATCCAGTTAAAGAAAAAAACTGATAGGACAAATGTTCAGTTATCTGTGCTTCATTTGTCGAAGATTTGGTCTCAAAATCTTCTGTATGTAGGTAGGTATATGTAGATCCAAATAGCCTAATTAATTAAATAGTGTGCTCATGATTTTGCCTTCCTACAGTTAAATAAACATGATCGACTGTGATATTGACATTCTCAAATGTGTGCTTTGCTCATGACAAGAGAAAACTCCACAGTATAGCATGTCATGTGCCCCTCATGCCATTGGAGGCAATCAAGATTTTTGGCTTCACTTTTTAAGTAATGCAACTGCGCACACATCCTGCTAATTGCATATGGGCATAACGAGAGATAAATGGCTGGTACAGAGAATGAAGAGTTATTGATTAATCAGTCACAATTCATTGATTAGAAGTAATTCAGATTTCAGAGCAAATTTTATATGAAATGTGTGAGACTTGTGTGGGCTGCAAAGTAACACTGCTAACTTGTTCACTAGGATGAATGCATGATGGTCAAAAAGAAAAACAGATCAAGTCCCTGCATTGTGCTGTAACATTTATACTGCCTCTGCATTTTTGTTTGTGTGACAGATTGAACACAGCAGCACTGCTGTATTTTACCAGGTTAAACACACACAGTAAAGCACATGCTCAGTGCCTCTCAGGAAATTGATCAGCAGAAATAAGCTCATAAAATCATAGTGGAGGTGCTTTTTATTTCAGGTGTGGTGAAGCAACTCCATTATAAAACACTGTGGGAAACTTTTGTGTACAGGCTTATAAAATCAGTACACTGTGTTAATGGCAGCAGCTGACAGATGTTTAATAACCAAGTTAAGTGATGCAAAACTGTATATTTCATTGTTACCAATTTTAAATGATAATCTAAACATGATGCGCAAGTTTTGATGATACTGCTTACTGATTAGTTTTGATATAGAGAATATTATTTTGATAAACATGTGGAATTAAAGTGCCTTTTTTCACTTTCGACATGTTGATTCAAACTAGTTTTAAGTTATGTTGTAAGTGTCTTTGCTGGTGAGCTTTGGCCCGTTTTGGATGTTTTGATCCTGTTGTCAATGGTGTGTTTTAAAATATGAGCGAACGAATGCCTATGGAAAACTTGTATGTAAGTTAACTGTGGATGTTCGCAGTTCTGATGCTTGTGTGCCACGACTGGAGAACATATGCAGCTCGTCAGCGCAACTTAAGCTTCAGCCTTCCTGCTGGATGTGAACAATCTGAGCAGACCAATTGATTTGTGCTTTGCAATTTCAGTGATCATCTTTGTGCAGCGCTCCCATTCATTTAGGCTAATTGCCATTTCGCTGTGCTTATTGTCAGTGTTGTTGTGGCCAGGTTTCTCTCTTGACTGAACACTCTGCATTTTTTTCTTGGTTGTGTTGTTTGCTCCTTACTGAAGATGTTTTGTGACTAAGTGAAACATTGCCTTTTGCTTCTTCCTGGTTAAAGCCAATCTGCATGGACAGCTCGTTCAAAAAAAATATAGCCTCCTTCTCTCCCCCCCAATAATGACATGTGATCACATCTGACTGTTGCTTTGTTTTTGTTGATCTAACATGAAGTACTTTTTGTGTCCACATTTTCAGACGGCAACTCCAAACTAACATGGCAGTCAGACTGTGCGATGTGGCTTCTCTGCTTAGAAGTGGTTCGTGGGCGCCTGAGCCTTGGACTGGGGTCTGTGGCACTTCTTTTTTGAAACCATTTGGCCAGAAGGCCTGCTTTTTGTCTCAGTGCTCAGGCCATACCAATGACGTTAGCCCTCAGCCATCGACACTCAAATCAAATTCATCACATGTTCAATTTGGAATTCAGGCACTTTTGTTTCTTTTGTGTATGAAAAGCTCACAAGTCGTTAATGTCTGACTGTATTGGTATGGTCTAAAGCTGTCTGCTACTGTCTATTCTGATATGTTTATTTCATGGAATTATTTTATAAATTATGGCTTTATGGCCCCTGTGGTGTGATAACATTGATCTGCCCATGGTGAATCTGTTAACAAAGGATGACTCTTCATACATGAACTAGTTGCTGGTTGCTATAAATGATTACCATTATTGTTTACGGCCTTCTGTCCGATGCTAGCATACTGATGGCTGCAGATTGGGCGCTGCTGTAGGCTTCGCATATGTATTTATTTTGCCGAATGAAATGTTTCACTTTGGTCGCCATATCTAAATTTGAAAGATATGTTTAAACTTGCCACTTAGCACCGTTAATAATGCTTAATCAATGTTGTCACATTACTTTCTCAGGAAAAAGTCTTGTCTATTTACCTAAAAACAAGAGCAACAACCATGAAGAGAGAAGGAATTTCTTTTGTATTAGCTTTTTTTTTCTACCTAGCTTCACCCTTTCTTTCTACATGTGGTAGTGCTGTAAGATATAACATTTACCATTTGGCAAGATGTCTATGCTAAAAGCACAAATTTGCATAATAGAAAAGCCTGCTCCAACCTGTTCTGAGGGGAGAGAGTTTTTCAAATTCACAGCATCACAGCTTCTACTTTTTAAAAATGCAACGACCTATTTTAGCTCAACTGTGCTACATTAAATTATGGTAATGCACAATTTAAAACCGCTAGACCACAGTACTGTACGTCCCCTTCAACTGCCTCAATGGTGATTTGTGTTTAGGTTAAAATGATCTTCCAACAAAACAATATTTCAATGTGTGAAGAGTGTCCTTTTTTAACTCTCTGTTGGTATGTTGTTGTTTTTTTGTCCTCTTTATGTGTGGTTTTGACCTTGAATTTTTTTTTTTTTTTGTCTCTTTAGCAGGTAATTGCTGCCATGGAAACACAGCTGTCCAATGGGCCAACTTGCAACAACACGAGCAACGGTCCTTCAACAATCTCAAACAACTGCTCCTCACCTGTAGAGTCAGGGAGCATAGAGGACAGTAAAACTAACTTGATAGTCAACTATCTGCCTCAGAACATGACCCAAGAGGAGCTGAAGAGTTTGTTTGGGAGCATCGGAGAAATCGAGTCCTGTAAACTAGTTCGAGACAAAATAACAGGTAAATGAACTGTTTTTGTTGCTATAGCTGCTTGATAGCTCAGGCCCAACAGATACTAGGTGTCATGAATTAATTTGCTTCATGTAAATGCATTAATTTTGCCATTAGAATTAGATTGATTAATATTTATTTAAAATAGATTTAAAGTAGAAATGCTGGTAAAGACATTTTTCATCACTTATTAATGTATCGGTTGGGCCCTACTAGCAGTATTGCCCTTGTCATAAGATTGTCTGTTTATGCATGCGTAGAATGTGATTTTTCTTTGCATATTTGACATCTAGCATCATAAATTATGGACCTTTTTACCCCCATCAAATGCAGAGGCCTTTTTTTGAAAGTCAGCCAATCATTCTGCATCTCATTATGGAAAATATCAGTCTCTCTCTTTACTATGTAGCTATTATTAAAAACTACAAAGCAACTGCAGAAATACTGATTTTTGGCTATTTAATTTTTTTCCCTATTTATTTATTTATAAATCACTACATATACTCCTTTTTATATGTTGGATGATATAGTGCCTCAAGCAAAATGGTATTCCAAAAAAAAAGGTAGGCCCTTTGAGAATTTAAAGTCGATACTGTGAAATGCAGGCTTCTACTCAAAGGGTATTTCCTTGTTTTCTTACTGCTGGAATTTCAACAGACTCCAATTTAATTTCTCTACTGCAGTCCTTAGATTTGGGCTGCTAGAGGACCTGCAAATCATTTCAGGTTTTTCTTGGGAGGAGTGAAACTGACATTGACTGTCTGAAATGAGCGGAGAGATGATAGCTGAGGCTGCTGAGTTTTTACCACTCGCTGTTTTGGTCAAGGTTACCAAGACCTTCTTCCATCTGCTTCTTATAATACACCCCAACGATCAGGAACGTGAGCCTCCCTCTCAGGCCTTTTTAAGGATGCATACACACATCTGTTTCATTTGCATTTGGTCCTAAAACATCAGCAGCCTTAGTTGAGTGAGCAGATCTTTCCATTTAGATGAAGCTAGAGGGCAGGGGGCTCTTTTTGAGAGGCACTGTTGAACTAAGAGGCTGGAATTTTAATAATTATAGGTTATCTTTTTTCTGAGACTTATTAAATTAACATGAAAGATGTGCACCCAACCACATCTGGCTTTAAATAATTAATAATGTTTAATATTTCACAATGCTTATGTGTAGCTGACCGGTATTCACAAGTCTCTCTGCATGATTTCTATTGTTCCCCACAGCCATTAACAGTCCATACTCTAAAAATGTTGTCAAATGCTCTGAGTATATTTAGCTGAAATGTTTTTCTACCTGTGCTTGAAACCACACCATGCAGTCTTCTTTTAGGCTTTCTCCAATGTAAAGGTACATTTGCAGTTAAGAACTGCTCTATGTACAAAACCGCAGCTTTCATATTTCATGTCCCTGGGAACAAATGTTTGCAAGAGGTAGACCACAGAGGTTGGCGTATTTGTGGGCTCATTATATATTTACTGAATTCAGACTTTAGGCATGCAACTATGATGAATCTTGTCAAGTGTGTGTACAGGTAATTTCGCGTGGAATAAATGCTCTTATTTAGCCATGCAAACAAGAAATGCATTTGATTATGTGTGAAATGGGTTAAATTGAACTGACAAGTGATCCTTGCTCAGAATCAGTGTTGAGCAGAGGCTGCTTAGGTGATTGAATGTAAACATGCTTGATAGGTTGCATATTTAGAGTAGCAAGTGTGAACAATTTAAGTGCAAGGAACTAGATGAAACAAGTTGTTTGAAATCGTTCTGCCCCTGAGGCAATACTGCATGCCCTCTTTAAGTGGGGCAGTAGAAATGTAGGTTCAGATCTAGCAAGTCACAACTAAACCTTTTTGACCAAGAAAACAATTTGCTGCAGGCATCCGATGACTCAGATTTAAGTACTAGCACTTAAAAACAAAAATTTGACCAAAGTGTGAATCAGCTATGATGCTGAACATATATCTGCTTTTTAACTTTATAAGTACAGATCTTTAAAAATTGTGCATTAAAAAGCAGAAAAAAATCTAATAACGATTTTAGATTTCTACCACCAGTCAGTTTTTTTCTGGAATTTAAAAGAGTTGAGCTGTTTTAATATAAATTTGAATGTTCTGAATCTCTAAAGTAGACTTAATGAACTGCTGTACAATGTACTTACAACTAGACTTGAAAATAAAATGGAATAGCTGGAATTCCTTGACTGAGCAAATTTTTTATGGCCTTAATCTTCAGATATGACATGGAAAGATTCACATAAATGAAAAACGGCAGTATCATTGTTTGCAGTCTTGTCCCCTCTTACCTTGTAGATCATGTAGTAATTATAATTCAGTAGTTCCTTGGCTTGTCACATACCGTATGCAGCTATTCTGTTTTTTTAAAAAATCCCTGCTGTTGATTTGAATGAAACTGGCTGCTGGATCTCTGTTAATGTCCATGTGTATCATGGCAGTCATGTTCATTTCGTATTCAAGTGTTTGGAAAGTGGTACAGATCTGTGAAAATGCGCATGTGTCATGTTGATTTCTGGCACACACCTTTGCAAAAAGAAGCAAATGATGCAGTGTATAGAAATGCGCAAGCTTCACTTTGCTTTCAGAATGGGGGCTTATGTTAGATTGGATTAAGGATGACAGTTGCATCGGCATCTTGAGTGAAACAAAGTGTGTAGATGGGGTCTGTTTACGGCACGATTCCAAAGGCTCTTAGCATCAGTGGTGATAAGATTAGAAGTAATTATCCATGTAAAAACAAATTGCCTTTTTATTAAATAAATACAAATGCAGCCGAGTGTAAAGTGTGAGATCTTGGCTCTCGAGCCGGCAGCTAATACTTTTTCAACAGGACACCTAAGAAAGATGAATTTCTCTTTGGGTAAATGTATGAACTGACTTGACAAACAAAAATTCAAACTTGTTTGTTCGACTGAAACAAATCCCACTGTGGTCCCAGTGCTTGCTCCAAAGGAGTTGCTGACGTTTCAGTGTGCCCATTAATGCTTTATGTGCCGGGCCAAATGTATTTTGTTTTAGTTTGCCAGAATTTCAGTTCAGTCGTTTTTGGTCACAGTTGCAAACTTTATGATCAAGAAAACAACTTTTTTCTTGCACTTAGCCAGCAAAGAAGATTAATCCCTGCTGAAGAGTAGTTAGAGTAGTTGATTGTTGTTGATGGTGGCCTCCGTTTGATTATTAGAATTACAGTATAAATGTATCATGAGTTAATGACCAGCTTTGCCCGTCAACAGTGTCTAAGCAGAGGGCTGTTAGAAGCGTGTTGAACTGGTATTTTAAATTATTTTTCCCTGATAAAGCCTTGAATTGGGACGGGAAAAACTGACTTCACACTCAGTTGGGAAAGAAATTAGGCCCTTAATGTTATTCAAAGCCTCCAAGTCATTTTTCAGAAATGATGCTCTGATTTCAATTTCAGCTCTACATAAAACCCTATCCCCTCCAGACTATGTTGCTTTTGTCTCTTCCTTGGCCCTGTGGCAATGGATTTAAGCCAGCCTACATCTGTGTACTGGTGCTACATCAGATGTTAAGTAATCACCAGAGAGATGCATGCTTCATCTTTGCTTTAAATGTTCTCGCCTTGGCTGCTGCTGCTGCTGCAGCAGCTTAGTCTTTGTGTCGTTTTCCTCCCACTATGGGCAGCGCTAGTCTTCCTGGAAGCTGGGTGCAGCTCTGTCTGAAAGTGAATACCCGCATGTGTCCTCTACTCTATAATGACAGCTGACAGCGAGCAAGATGTTTGTTATAGGGACATGTTTACCGTGGATGTAGCTAATACTAGATGTTCCATAGGAAGCCATTACTATAAGGGGCATAGTGTGCCCACATACAGCATTTACAGGAAAACGGAGTGAGGGAGGCAGTTTGCCCTCCAGGCTTACGTAAAAGTGTCATTTTCACCAGCTCATTTCAAAGGCTTGGCGTGTTTCTCTTGGCTATAATAGTCCCTGAGTTGCAAGGTGAAATTAAGTTTATGAACTTTACTTGATCACAGCAGAAAAACCCCATGAGAGCAGTGACTCACGGTGGTAAGACCGATAAAGCAAGTATGGATGCATATAGTGCATTCAGATGTACAGTAAAGCAAAGTTAAGAGCGATGCCTCAGGCAACAGTTTGATAGCTAAGTTGTATTTTTCATATAAGCACACCACTGTGTTCTTATTTTGATATACATGTTTGAGTAAAAATCATTGCATATTGTCGCAATATCACACTCACAAATTAGTATTTCTCACAGGGTGAGGTGTACATCAGGGCTGTACGCTTTTGAAAAAATGTCTAATTGTTATTATTTGAACTGATATTGTGATTGCCATATTATTTGCAATATTAGAAGAAATGATGATTTTTTTTTGCATAATTGCTGTAATTTTCATTGGAAAACATTAAAGTGAATGTGGTGTAATTTTCGCAGGGATCTATACCAAACAGAGATGTTTTCTGAAGTCTGTAGAATAAAATGTGTAGGCCAGAACAATTCTGCAGCAGCACAATATTTGATTTGAATCATATTTTGGAACTCATATAATTCCTTGAACGAATATTGTGCCCCTGCTATTTAAAAATTGCAGTAGCCCATATCGCAATTTTGATTCATTTTTGATGAATTGTTCAGCCCTGGTGTAACAACTGATGTGGCAAACATGACAAAAACACTTACTTGAATTTAAATACGATCTGAATTTAAAGCACAGAAAACATAACAACAAATAGACTTGTGGATTCCTCATCACTGCAAACATACACTCTCTGTTGTCGCTAAGGACAAGCTCGTGCTTAAATTTATAAGAGGAGTGTATGTGAAAATATTAACTGTCTAATCACATCTAAAGTTTTGGATAGGCAACTTGAATTTTATGTTCTGTATTAATATGCTGAAGCTGCTAGAGCTGGTGAACTTGACCGGCAGTGGAATTGCAGAGAGACCCAGCAGTGTGGGTGGAGGAAATTGGATTGCCTCTTTGCACATAAAGAGTGGGTGTCAATCTATTGTACATTTTAGAGATAAACTGTGGAGGGAGGGGAACAGATTGAGCCTCGGCTACTGCACTGTGTCAGAGGAGTTGGTGTGAAAGCAGAGCAATTGCCTGTCGTTTTTAATTAAAGACGTGCTTGTCAAAGAGTTGGTTTGAGAGTTTACTATAGGTTGTAAGCCAAATGGATGTTTGGTGGCAATGGGCTTGTATGCTCCTCTATTCTCCATGCTCTGCCACATAATAAATAGACTGTTCATCTGTGTATCAAGGTAATTTATTTGTCCTTGTCCGCCGGACTGCACAACAAAATGAATGTTTCATGTTACACACATTGAATATAAGAGTAGAATAAGATTAAAAAAAAGATCCATTCACTCAAGATTTATGAAAGTCCGTTTTATGTTATTTATTTATCTTAATGTCGCTCTTGCTTTTCACTTTTGTGACCCTCTGTATATGTTCCGCTCTTGTGGTTGCAGGACAGAGCCTAGGCTATGGATTTGTGAATTACGTGGACCCGAAGGATGCAGAAAAAGCCATAAATACCTTAAATGGCTTGAGACTTCAAACCAAAACCATCAAGGTAAGATGTCATCTCTTTTACTTGCAGACAGGCATTGACGTGTTTATTATCTCCAATAAGCAGACTAGTAAGACAGGCGCATTCAACTCACTGAAATCTGTTCCCGGTCACAAAAATCCAAGATATGCCGTTCATGTCTAGCTGGCTGGGTTGAAGTCGAAGCATAATGAGGCTGGAGAAATGTGGGGTGGAAAGGGAGCCTATTGTTAATCTGGGCACATGCGGCTTTGCCTGGGCCTCAAGTAGAGCAGAACTGTTTCTATGGTTGCATGTGCTGTAGCACTGCTGTACGCCTTTACTGGGAGGTGGCTGCCATTAGCATTCATCAGGCAATGTAGCACTCAGCACATGTGCTGGTGGAAAGACTCATTTGCTTCATATAGTGCTGCAGGATTTGTGGATGGTGAAGCAGATTATTAGATATTGATTATTAGATATTTTTTTCATCGTGGGCGAGATCCCTCCTCACATCTGACTGAGAGGTATTAATTAAATGTCTGTGAGCAAAAACACATTTTGTGGTAGAAAATTCATGTCAGAGTACCACCGAAATTGTGAGCTGTTCGCTTGATTATTTCTGTATTCGGCATTAATATTTGACAGGTGAGGATGAGGTGTGTGATGAGTAATACCACTTCATTCTCATGAATCAAACAACCCATTTTTTTTCTCTCCTCCTCTCTTCCTCAGTTCCTACCTCCTGAAAGTAGAACATGGAAGCATTTTTTTATATATATAAAATCACACATCCAAAACTCTCGAGCTGCTCTGTCAGAAGTGCAAATAAACCCCAGTGAGGTAGAGGAATATACTTTGCAAATATTAGCATCAAATGAAGTGTGAAGGTGAGACTGGGACGAAGGCGGGGATGGAGAGAAGCGAGGGAGTTGCCTGGCTGTGGGCAGGGAGCTTCAGCTTTCACGTTCACTTTGTCAGCCTTTCCTTCAGGGCAGGATCGGGGCAAGTTTTCGGGTGGGTTGTCTGAATAGAGTTCTGAGAGCGTAAAAAGGGGGTTTATTTTGCTTGTCTTGTACTGAAGGTTTAAATAAAATGAGTGGTGATTTTTTTTTTTGTCTTTCATACAACCCATTGCATAAGAATTCTACATTAGTAGAGTAGCATTTAACACTTTGACACTGAGATAAAATACAGCTGTGAAGCTGTGCAGGTAATTGACAGTCAAGTCACAGGAACCTGAAGCCACCAGACGGAGGGAGTAGCAGGATACAGCAGGCTCTTAACTCTGCACCGTTTCTTTCTTCCCTTCTTCGTTAGGCCTTATGGATTCCTTCTGTGGGTTATTGTATAAATGTCTGCATGACTAAAAATTGGGACGGTGCATCGCAAAAGAATGTATTTGTGATTACTCGGGGGTGTAATGATGTATTGATCTGCAGGACCTGGTAGATGACTCACTGGTCCCCCTCTGTTTTCTATTATTCGGCTGTGTTTATGGACAAATGTTGATTTATGCCTCATATCAATCTGGGCTGGTGCTTCGGGCTCTCCTCCTGTCTTCTGACTTTGGAGACAGAAATGTGCGAGATTGAATTTAAGAGGCAGCCGCGTTGGTTGTTGTCTATAAAATATTTTCAAGAAATGATAAATTTACTTTTAAATGAAAGCTGTCTAGACAGGCCCGTTGCTGCATCCATCTCTGTCAAGTTTCCGGCTAAGTTGATGGACAGAAAATGTGCCAGTTTAACTTTTTTTTAGTCAGCGATTTGTCATTGTCCGTTTATCCAATAAGTTACAATTAAGTATTCAATATGGCAAGAAAAATAGGGAGAAAAACAGGCAGCCGAGCAGACCAATTATTGCAGTGCATCACCTTATTGCTGCATGACCCAAATGAAAAAAAAAATACAAAATCTAGCATACCAAGAGGATAAATAAGTTTACTGTATAGTATTTCTATGCAGTTATAACTTAAATCTGTATTAATTTTTTTGTATCACAGTATTATCTTATTGTTTTCCTCATCTTTCCACAACAGCCAGACCAAGTGTATCAACGGAAATCTGTCAAAATTTAGTCTGCTGTGATGTTGTGATGTTTCTTTTCAGTTTGTTCAGGCTGAAGCACTTTATTTTGTTTTATTTTAAGAAATTTAACCACTTTGTAGTTTTGTTTTAGTTTTGTCCTTTTTTCGTTTGTTTGTTTCCAGTTTGTTTTGTAGCCACAAACAGCCAATTATGGCAGGTTTTCTCACTGTAGTAGAGTGTGACTGTGTGCTGAGACTCAGATTGATCATAATTTTAACCTGAACGGGCTCCCTCTCCCCTTGTCTGTATGTTCATGGAGTTTCACAGCTTTGGAATAGGCAAGAAATTTTCTGTGGTTGAAATATTTTCAAAATATTTTCAAAGATTTTGCCTCAAGTTGTTTCATCTGCTGCAAATCTGTGTCTAAAATTTGCATCCATTCACAATATGGTTGTTTTCTTAGAGGTCATAATACAGGTTTTTGAGCAACTTTAATGTAAAACAGGAACTGCCGTGTTTCTGCATCTGTAGTAGAAAATACAAGTTTATCAATATATTGACATATTACCAGATATTTAATTAATGTGACCTAATAAGGAACTGTTTCCAAATTATCCAATATAAAAAAAAAAAAGCACAGTACAAACAGTTTCTTTATTGCATCAAGAGACAGATGTAAATCACATTAGGATAAATTCACTGCTAACCCAACTGCTTCATGTTGCTTTGTACAAATGTAAAAAGGTGATCTCACACTATTTGAGCTAGAGGTAATTTATTTCATTTCTGTATGTGATAAAACTGGTTTCAGTGGTGATGTACCGGTGATCATGTGTACTCTCTCTGTCTATAGGTTTCCTATGCGCGTCCAAGCTCCGCCTCCATTCGAGATGCAAATTTGTACGTCAGTGGCTTGCCAAAAACCATGACTCAGAAAGAACTGGAGCAGCTCTTCTCTCAGTATGGACGCATCATTACCTCACGTATTCTGGTGGACCAGGTGACTGGTGAGTAGGACATGGCAGCTGTCAACACTTTGGTTCCCTCCCCCCATTTCTTTTTGTTCCTTTTTTTAGTTTGTCTCTTCTCTCCCCCTCCGTCTCCTACTGACTCCCTTACAAAATGACAAAGCTAGTGCTGAGAAATACATCAGAGGTCCCCAAAATTGTCTTTTCCAGTGGAGGTGTTGATAGAAATACCTAGATGGAAAGAATATGGAACGGGTGTAAAGTAGCAGGACTCAATACTTCATAATTTCTTTTTCTGTCCAATCTCCCCTCTGCCTGCACCCAACTTCTCTTGCTTTTACCTCTTTCTCTTTCTTTCCCCAAGGTGTACATGCAATGCAAGTTTCATAGCAAGGAATGAAATGCATTTAGAGCAGTTATATTCTCTATTTCTCAACTGTCATGTGGAAGCCGAACCCTTATGAAACTCTAATAAACCGAATCTTTCACTGAGACATTTCCCAATGGTTCTGTCTCTCTGTGCTGCTGAAACATTTAATATTCCCTCAGGCATGCATTGTGGGAATGGTTGTCTTTATTTCCCAACATAAAACCACTTATTTCTGGAGAATTCACTTTCAGCAGAGATGTTTCGGTCCCTTTTTTTCCCTCCTGATTCCAATACATGAACTTTGTGTATCGGCCAATACCAAGTATTGATTCAATACGGTATATAAATAGTATAGATTTTTTTTGTATTTTATGCCACTTGCTCTTAATCGATGATTTGAATATGCTAGAAAATCCAGAAGTCTCTTGCCTTATATGAATATAAGGTACATATGCATGCAAAAAATCTGTTGAGACGCCTACAGGTGTATGAGACGGTGCGAGAAAGCTGTAGGGCTTTTCTAATCAGTCATTTCTGATACTGGTGACAGAACGATCCTAGTTTTCAGTTTTGCTTCAGTGTAAGTCTGCGATGTTGTTTTCTAACAATACAGAAGGATCTTCTGCTTTACCTGTGAGACCATTTAAAATTGTTTTAATTTTGGAATTCGACCCTGGCAGGCATTAGTGAAGTGAAAAATAACTATGTAGAAATTACCAATTTTCTCACATAATAAATAGGCTCTTTAGCATTAAATTGAGACGGTTTCATAACCAGAAAAGTTCCTGGTAGTACTTTTTAAACAGGTTTATGAAGCTGGAGATTTTACTTGAATTAGCTAGAAAACCACACTGAAATTAATCTAATAGGTATATGATCATGTTCATTTACTCAGCCTGTGAATGACTCTCATTACCTTACTAATCCAGCTGTCTGTTAGGATGAACAGATTGATAATATATTTTTTTCTACCTTCGCTGCCACCTTGGGATGTCACGATCTTCAGTCTCGGTCTTATTTTCCCTGCTCGCCACTAATGTCCTGCTATGAGGAAGCTTCCTATAGTTGTTCATTTAAAACTGAATGCTGCACATTTTCTTGTTCTCTTGCTGTTTGTTTTTAAGTATTTATTTATTTTTATTGTTTATTTTTTGATTCTTTATTTAATATTTTTGTTTATTTTCATCTTTGCTTATCAATCTGTGTGTTTTTGTTTTTATTTTCTACTAGGATGGATCTGATGTTTATGTGTGTGCCTCTAGTATATCATTCTGCATTTTTCTGAATGTGAATTATGTGACTTTGTTTTGCGTTATGGTCTCAGATGCACAAAAATAAAAAATTCTATAAACTTGCATTTGTTTGTCCAATATACTCAAATTTTGCCAATTGAAAATGTTGGTACCTTCAATACATTTTTATTGCACTAAGCAGATTTTAGCTGTTAAAAGTATTCTCACTTCTGCTTACTCAATATTTTGCAGCTTTGCATAACAACAATGCAGCAGTTCACTGCTTTTTGTCTGAAATTCTGGGTAAAATAATCATGATTAGATAATGTTACCACATCACTGTTAGAGGAAAAATAAATTAAATATGAAGTCAGTGTATCGACTTCAATAAACAAAGTTTTTTGACCCTTAAATTAGTGTTTAAGCCGTGTCAGTGAAGTTCTTGCTGCAGATAATTATAACTGAGTGTTTTCATGGCTGTAAACAGAAACACAGTGTATGACTGATGTAATGTTCATGTGCTCTCCTCAGGCGTTTCCAGAGGGGTTGGCTTCATTCGTTTTGATCGACGAGTTGAGGCGGAGGAGGCCATTAAGGGTCTGAACTGCCAGAAGCCGCCTGGTGCCACCGAACCTATCACAGTCAAGTTTGCAAACAACCCGAGCCAGAAAACCAGCCAGGCACTGCTGTCCCAGCTGTATCAGTCACCCAATCGAAGGTACCCAGGACCCCTCGCACAGCAGGCACAACGCTTCAGGTAAAAGGGGCACACCAAAAAAAAGAGAGAAATCTGATTAGAGCCAAGCCTAGTTAATACTGCTAATGATGTCTGAGGCTTTTTGAATCTGCATTTAAATTGTCTCACAGCAGTATTATGAAGATATTCTGTGTTGGAGCTCATCAGTACTCTGGACAGAATAATTCATCTCCATATTCACATCTTGAACTTTGCTGTGTTCCTCCTGTTGCAGATGTAGGCCTACTACACAATTTTATATGAGCCAAACTGACAAATATGAAAATGAGATGAGCAATAACCTTGTGGGAAAAATCCATAGACGGTCTAGGGAGGTTTTTAGCAATTAGGCTAGCTAGACCAAGTCTTAAAATGTGTTTTTAGGCCACCAATTTACTTTGATGGTATGTTAAAAAAAAATAAAAAGACCACAAAAAAAAAACCACACTTTGTGATGACTTTTTTTTTTTTTTGAATAACAGGCAAAACATTTTGCAGCATATCCAGCTGTACATGTGCTTCCTGTATTAACTACACATTTTTTCACTAGAGTGGAACAGCTGGCTTTATGTTATCAGAAATATTACTCATCTCTGTCATCCTGTCAAAATGCACCATCAACTTCATTAAAAAAGCTTTTCTTTATAATGATGTTAATGCAGTTTTCTTGGCTGTGTTTGTTTGTTTTTTTTTTTAGGTTGGACAATCTGCTGAACATGGCCTATGGAGTCAAAAGGTAAATTGATTTTCTTTTTTCTCTCTCTCTCTCTCTCTCTCTCTTTGTCTGCTTGAACTGATCCTGAGGGAAATTTAAACCCAAGGGAGTTGATGAGATACTTTTTTTTTTTTCTCACATTTATTTTTTCCTGTATAAGCTCTTGGCAACATTGCGTAGGTAGTTAACACTGCATAAGGTAGCACTGATTCAATGTGAGGTTGTTGATCAAAGAAAAATGCTTTTGTGTGCATGCATTAGTTCTTCCTTCTACAAACAAATATATACATAATCCAGTTGGTGTGAGTGAATCAGGCTGTTTGTCTTAACAGCAAGTAATGATGTAAATATTTAGCAGAGAGAGAGAGACTTGTGTATGCTGGGAGCAGGGAAGGGAGGACCAGAGCCACACATGCTCCGAGGAAGAGACCACTGACGGGTGACTTTAAAGACTCCCTGCCTCTAACCTGTGAAAATCACTCTTCCTCTGCCTTTACACACTAAAGCTGATGAATGCTGGATTCTCAGGGTCAACACTGATTTATGAGACAAATACAAAAATCCTTTAAATTGGATTCAGAGTTCTGTCAAAGTTATACTTTTTTTTAAATCCACATGAGCACATTTCTCATATGTTAAGGCCATTTTAAATACATAATATTTCTAATATGCACAGAGGCAAACATGCCAAACAGTAATGCTCCAGTAGCATTGCAGCTGGGACTCTCTGGACTTGAACTGAGCAATCAAAGATAGTTTAAAAAAAAAAAAAAAAACAGTAGCTGAGGCAGCATATTTTACAGCCAAAATACTTGACAATATAACCTTTAGTCCCATATGCACAGTTCCATAAAATCAGGCATTTGTAATTTTAGCTTAACTTTGACTTGTAATAATTTTAGGTGTTTCCATCTAAAATAAGGTTCGTGGCTTCCTAAAACAAAGTTATTGACAGTGTTGCAGTAAGTGCTTTAATCTTGACATAATGTCACAACATGTCTAGATTAAAGCGTTGTCTACTCGTTTTGTCTAAATAAGAAAGGACAGACTTTTACAATCTCTTACTTGCTATTGCACAAAATTGCATACTTGTATTTCGAGCTCCATACTTTTACCTTGATCTATTATGGACAGCCCTGTCCTGTTTTAAACTTTGTTGCATCAGGCGTCTTTCAGGATTCACCAGGATACCAGTTTGTCTAAGTTCAGTTTTTTAAGAATGCCTTCCTTGAGTGTGATTGAAGTCTAATCCCCTGAAAGCTCAAAGGCCCATCACCACAGCGACAATAGACTTGTGATTTCTCTTCTGCCCTGCTCGTTGGCTGACGTCTTCATTGCCAAATCTCTCTCCGTGTCCTTGATGCTGTGAGCACACCTGTCATGGTGGATGTTCCTGAGGGGCCAACTGGAGCAGCTAATCTTATATGACACCTGCTGTAATAATTCATAGACTTTTCATGCACTTTGAATTTTGTTTCTTTAAACTGCAAATCCACATTTAGCAAAGGCCAGGGCTTTGCATGCTTTTTTATTGCAGTTTAGGCACAAACTTTACCTTTACTATGGCACCTACTCACCATTATACTTTTACACTTTTTGTTTTTGAGAAAAATATTCTGTAGTCCTGTCCTTGTAGACACATGATCTTTGCAACAAGCAGCAATAGTTTCTAAGAGAACCGAGAAAAGCTGGATTTATCATTTCTTGTATTGATATAACTAAAAGTGCTGACTTGGCTGTGTAGTTTTTACTGCCCTTTTTACTTCTCAGTCAGAATGACAGCTCAGCTTTTCTTTTTTATTTCATGATTTTTTTTTTTTACCCCAGCTGAAAAATAGATGCTTACAAAATAAAATCTTGATCAGTTTCTGATTTAGGAAAAAGAGGTTTCTGGAATAAGATAAAAGTGGCGACACTGTAGAAACAATAAAAACGCTGCTCAGAGAAGAACTATGGCTAGTGCTGCTCTCTGTAGAGACTTGTCAGATTCTGTTAGGCTTGTTGGCACGATCTCTTGTCTTCTAAAAGGCCCATTTTGTCCTCATTTTGGCTTTTGCCTTGAACCATGTTACCTTTTGTCTTTTACAGCCGGTTCTCCCCGATGGCCATCGACGGTGTGACCAGTTTGGCTGGCATCAACATCCCAGGGCACGCAGGCACTGGTTGGTGTATCTTTGTCTACAACCTGGCCCCAGACGCAGACGAAAGCATCCTTTGGCAGATGTTTGGTCCGTTTGGTGCCGTGACAAATGTCAAGGTTATTCGCGACTTCAACACAAACAAGTGCAAAGGATTTGGTTTTGTCACCATGACTAACTACGACGAGGCAGCCGTTGCCATTGCTAGCTTGAATGGATACCGCCTCGGGGACAGAGTGCTGCAAGTCTCGTTCAAAACCAACAAAACACACAAAGCCTAATACCAACGGAGATTGTTTCTAGAAAACTCAGCAGAAAATGGAAACAGAAAATGGAAGCGCATCGACCGTAACTTTCTACATTAGTAAAAACAGCTTTGTAAATCAGTGTTACGAAGAAAAACAGTATTTAGCGTCCAACAATGTGATTTTTCCTTTCTTTTCATCGCTACGCTTTGAATCTTCTCAATATACTTTAAAACAGGAAAAAAAAATACTGCAGGTTTTAATGCCTGTGATGTTGAATTCTCTCGCTGTCTTTACAGATGGACCATCTAAAACGTGAATATAGGTTTTGTCATTTTGTTGCACATCTGCTTTGAAGTCTTGTAAGGTTATGTGTAGTGATTTTCTTTGTATTTTTCTGTGTCCTGATTTGCCTTAGGTGCGTTATGCCTTCAGTGATTAGCAAGTACTTATTTTGAACTATTTGCAGTTATGTTGATTTCGTAAGTATTCCGTTCATTGTAATATAAGTTGGTTATTGGTTGGCTGCATAATGTTGCTTATTGTAAACTTAATGGATAAAAGACAAAAAAAAATTCTTAAAGCAGTACCTTGCCAAAGAGCTAAGAACCTCTTTGATGTGGGTTTAAAAAGCATCTATTTTTATAAAAAGAAAAATTTGGAGAAACTTTTTACTGGACCTGGAACAAAATATTTTGACTTGGATACTTTGAGAAATATCTTCATATGACACCTTGCGAGCTTTTGAACTTTACAGGAAAGTTTGCAGTGGTTGAAATTTCTGGGGAGGTTTATGATGTAAAAGATACCTTTTGAGATCTTTGTATTATCTTTAGATTATAGAATCAATGGCAGTGCTGGTTTCATTTGTAAAATCATCTGTGGGTCCCCCTTGTCATCCTAGTTGTTATATGACTAGCAACTCGTTTTCCGATTTGATTTGGAAACGGACAAAAATACAAAGGTTTATTCGCAAAAAACTGCATGCAAAATTATATCGTGGAGATATCTTAAAAGGTAAAGGGGGGATGAAAATCAGTTCTTCCTAAAGGATTCCCTTCAGACAGAGCTCATGGTGTTTTGTGGCGTACGTACCTACAATATATCATTAGACTGATTTTGTCTTAATATCAGCCAATAAGGGTTATCACATACTTCGTATGAAAGATTAAAGACAAGCCAATGACAGCCGCAGCTTAAGAAAAACTAGTCTGAAGAATAGAATGGATTACTCCTGAGCTTTGAGCTATGTAAATAAGTCCTTTTTTTATGTTGAGTATTTGGCAGACCTCTTTCAGTTCTAGTTTGGACTTCATCGGAAAGTGTGATATTATATATATTGTTTTGTTTTTTCTTTTATGGAGTATGTAATTATTTTAATTTTGGCTATGAACCCTTTTATTTTCAGTCTCACTTCAGTTGAAATACTTGATTTGTTGTCCCATGGACTAGCATAACAGTGCATCAAATTTGTTGGTTGTTTGGTCTGTAGATAGTCTTGCTTCGTAAAAAAGGTATTAAGAAACTATAGACATATGTTTTGTTTTTTATATATAAACATTATAGATATATATTTATGTGGTAAAGAATGGATATAAACCACAGTTTTGAACTATTTGATTAGTTTTTTTTTTTCATTCTCATATATATATACGTAATGCATATAACCTGTCTTTAAAATCGTAACAAGGTGTATATTGCTTTATTCACTTTGGGGAAAGGTCAGTGAAGCAGTTCCATTAACAATAGCAAAATTGGTTTGCAAGAGTTTGTCGAACATCTAACTCATCTTAAACAAACGAACAAAAGGCTAGTCGAGCCTTAGATGCACTGCACCTGCATCCTGCTTGGTACTTAAACCAATTACTAGTCATGCTTCCCCTTAAATGAGCAGTGTGCTATGCATTATATAATTATCTCTGCATCTGCTTTTTTTTGTTTATCTATTCCTTCTTTGTGTTACTTGTACAAGTTAAATTTGAGTCTAGATAAGTTGTGATACTTGCTGCTGTGGGGTAGAGACCATATTTTTCATGCCTGACCTGTCATTGTTGAAAATAACTTTTTTTTTCTTTGTAACTTCATTATTATTATTCGGTCTTGACAAATTGTGCTGATGGTCAGGCATGAAAACATGTTGCCTCCCACCCCTCTTATCTCAATTCTTAATATAAGAATGATTATTTATTTGAAGTTGTATAGTCTGACTTTGTTCACAGCATTTTTGGAATAGAATATCTTTTGAGTATTTAAAAGGATGTACATGTTCTTTACTTTGTGTTTGGATACTTTGGATTTTTTCCATGTTGAGTACATCAATAAATAAGTTGAAGGGCAATGCAGTTTTGTGAATGGATCCTATCATTGCTGTTTCCTGCTGTTTAAAAAAAAACATTGTTTTGCTAATTTAAATTGTCCATAAGTCAGTTTTAACACCATTCTGTCTTGTTAAATCCGTTTAACCCGTTTAACTCTGTCAGTAACTCTGCGCCCATTTAATTCATTTGTTTGCTCTGGTCTCTTTAAATCTTGTTTGTTTCAAAATCGGCCAAATGCACTATTTAAATGAGTTTGACATTTTGAGAAAACTGTGATTTTCTTCTTGTTTCTGAGCTTCTCATGGGGATCAAAACAACTGTCTGTTCATTTAATATAAAGCAACAGCCAGGGGTAGTTAACTTTTCCTTGCATAAAGACTGAGTGAAAAGAATAGTCTTGCTCTGAGGCTTTAAGAGTTTTTCTTTTTTAAAATAACAATCACATTTAAAGCTCAACGGAGACTTGATACCATAAACCATAAACAGAATTAGATCCAAGTCCAATCCAATAAATAGTCCAGCACTAGAACCTTTGTAGCTCTTTGGGCAAAGTCTTTTATTCTAGTGATAAATTACTTGTCGTCTTAGTGGTCATATTTGCTAAACTTGTCAGTACTTAATGGTGTAAAGTTGAAGCTCAGATCGCAGCTTGTGTCTGTCCTTTTAATAGCATGATGACATTGAGGTTAAAAGAACAAATAAATGCAAAGGCTTTTAAATACTTTTTTCAAAAGACTGTCAACTTCAAATGTATGAAAATTCTTATCTGTTCCAATACAATGGATAATTGGGCGATAGTTCAGGTGCTGGCTTTAAATGTGCTGTCACAAAGAGCAGCACAAGGCTTGAAGGAGGAAGCCTGATATTGAGTATTGATTTTTCTTTTTTCTTTCCCCCCTTTTTTATTTTTTTATCTCATGCTCAACTTGAGGCAGACTGCCTCGTTGAAGATGAAATGGCCTGCTTTGAAGTGCGCTTCCCTACTGTGCAGCCACCTCACGCTGCCCGACTGTCATTTTAGGGGCATTGCAAGGACGCAGATGGGAGCCTCTGAAGAAACCACACTGCCTTTTTGTAAAGAAAGCATTAAAGAACTCACTGTTTGGGTTTTTTTTAAAAAAAAAAAAAGGTTCCAGAGTTTTGCTCAGTTTTATGAAAACAATATTTATGGCATGCGCATGTAGTCATTTTAGCACTCAGTTTGGCTAGCAGAAGATAAGAAGGCTAATCTGTGTGCTGCTTAAAAAGCTTTCAGAGTCCCTCCGATATTTACTGTTCCATTAGCCTGCATGTTAGACCAGAAGTAATCTTGCCTGACAGCAGTTTTTACTATGAGTCATTTGTGCAGTTTAAAAGCATCCTGCATGTCAATTTTAGGGTTGCATAGCACTTCCTGGGTTTGTTGTGCTTTACTGGAAACAGATATTGATGTGAGCAGCTTTGGCTGAGTGGCAGCATGCTTGGTTCTTATCTGGCATTTGAGGCTCTTCTCCCTGCTGAAACTGGTCTTATCATGGCAGACAAGTTATGTGATTGGGCATTCTCCTACTATATCTTGTGATTACATGCCGCAAGTAAAAACAGGATTAGTCTTCAGTAGTTAATGGCCATCACAGATGAGTTGGTGTAAGTTGATGTCACATCCTCCTTAGATATTTGACGCAAAGGAACAGATTTAAAGTCAGAGTTTCCTCCAGCAGTGTGGTGAATCATCAGGGTTTTGACTGCTGCTTGAAAATTGCTTTGACTCCTTTTTGAATGCTTTGGACAACCAGTCATTCAGATCACAAAATGAAGTACAAGGAACAAAAATGAGCTTTTAACTTTGAAGAGGACACCATTTTTATCCCGAGTGACACCTCGGTGCCTGTCGTGCAAAGGCCAAAATATGAAATTATGTTTTGATGAAAACTGCCAAACTAACCTGGACTGTAAAGGTGGAAAAGGCACCATCTTGGTCTGTTTAATGCAGCTGTTTCCATCAGTTTAAGCCCTGCAGCCTGATTATTTTTTTACTATTATTCTGTTAATTCTATGAAAGTGAAAGAGCCTGTTATAATGCTTTCGCATATCGTGATTAATTAAATATGTTAAATTAGTTCAACATTTGTTAAAGTTGGCAATAGCAAATATTCTTTTAGCTAGCCTGGTATTTCAAATAATTATTTAATGATATTTCTCTTAGTAAATTATTCATTCTCAATTTTTCTGTCCCGATACAATTCAGATACTTAAACTTTGTATTGGGCAATACTTTCCACCTATATGTTAGTAAATTTGATAGCAGTGCATTAAAGATATTCCAATTTCTAATGTTTTTGAAGTTAGGTTGCCGTATTTGTTGGCTGCTTGTGCAGCAAATAATAAATAAACAAAAAGTAAATTAACTGAGTACATAGACTACTTGCTCATTGTATCTAAACAAATCAATAAATTTATTACATCTCACAAACCTTTTTAACCACTCAGTTAATACTTTTAACAACAATTTTTTATTCACATGACAGCTTTTAGCAAATAATTAAAAAAAAACTATTCTTTACTTTTTGCTAGCTTACTTTTTTAGCTGTCTGTTATTCATTAGGCTACTCTTAGCTAGTTTAACTATTAAATACTTTTGGTAACTGTTCGACCTGCTTATACTTTTCTTTTGGTTTAATATTTCAACTATCTATCCGTAACCATCAGGAAAATCTTAACTATTCATTTCTGTTCATTATTTCATTTTTATGCTTTATTTTTAGTACCGTATTTAAACCTTCTAATTCCTTTTTGCAAGTTCAACCATCAGTTTCTCTTAGATAATTTATCTCAACTCATTTTAGCAAACTAACTGTAATATAACTTTTTATTGCATCACACAGTCTTTAAGTGTTAAAGCTGACTGTGATTTTTTTTCTTCAATCAAATTAAAATTGAAATAACCCTAACTGGAAATAACTGTCCAAAGTTAAATGTGGTTTATGCTGTCTCTGCTATTTTATTAATGCTTTTTTTGCATATTGATGCATTTTCTCAGGTATAAAAAAAGCCTCAATCCTAAATGCCCTTGATGCACAGAAGCTGTGTAGTGACGTAGATTTGACCTGCAGTTCCCACATGGCCAGTTAGTGGAGGTCTGAGCTCCAGCAGTGCGTCCTCTAAACATTTTTTTCTTTTGCCCTACCCTACATTTCAGTCTGAGTTAATGAAGAAAAGGGTCACACAGATGGTCCCTCCATTATCATGCCACCCATTTGCTGCTCTCACTCTCATAACCGCCCCCCAGCACTTGTAAAAACCTAACATAAAGCATGGTATGTAATGGGACAGGAGATAAATAAAATATGCTCGCACACTTTGTCCAGAGCTGCTGATGTCAGCAGGCTCACACAAACATATTTGCATGTGGTTTGTCTGCTCATGTGATTTATGGCCCTCCACGTATTCTATTACGCTCATTTATAATTTGTTCCTACCCTCCTGTTTAGATATCACTGCAAAATTTAGACACAACGACCCTTTTCATCCTGCTTTTGTGTATGTTGAGAGCTTGTATTCATGCCCAAATAAATAAGATAAAAGAAATTTAATAGTTACAGGATGTTTGTACTTTTGAGCAC
>JAPZDY010000016.1:8864432-8893737 GCA_029783645.1 Ctenochaetus hawaiiensis
GTTTGTCTGCTCGTGTGATTTATGGCTCGTGTGATTTACGCTCATTTATAATTTGTTCCTACCCTCCTGTTTAGATATCACTGCAAAACTTAGACACAACGACCCTTTTCATCCTGCTTTTGTGTATGTTGAGAGCTTGTATTCATGCACAAATAAATAAGATAAAAGAAATTTAATAGTTACAGGATGTTTGTACTTTTGAGCACAAAAGGGACAAATCCATTATAGCCAGCATTTTGCATATCAACAAAAGTCTTGGGCTGGGTTATAGTAAGCATTAAAAACTATAGAAAATATCTGTTGACTTGTTAATGTGTGTTACCGTTCCATAGGCCAACTAATGGGATATAAAAAGTAATAATGGCTTAAAAACTAGGCTTAAAAACATTGAATTAATAACAAATAGGATTGCTTAGATTGGAAACGTTGAGATTTCTTTTGCACTTACAGTTTTCCCCCATTAATCAATATTACATTAAAATTGCAGCAGTTTTTTCTGAAATCTGAACATCAGTCACAGTCACGGGTATTAAGCAAAACAGTAACAGTTTATAAACTTTTCATGTCACAAACACAAAGTTAGAAAGTTTGCATGCAAAGCAAATGTATTTAGACAAGACTAAAAAAGCATCTAGCTTCTTAATAAACTTTCTGCATCATAGAAAAGATACTCATTATAGTTTTTTTTGCAGGCAATGACATATAACTTAGTTAAATTAACTTTTCTTAACATTATTTTCTCAAGTTTTACACAATAAAGAAGCCCCATATCAGTCTGTGCAGCTGTAAGGACAAGAACACAAGCCGGCCCAGTAAATGTTGCCATTCACCTCTTTGCCAGTGGACCAGTTGCCATCTGGTTTTAGCTTCATGTTACTAGAATTATTTTTTAGTGTGGTCCTTGACATTACGAGCAGACCTCGTTGCTTGACCCTCCAGGTTAAAATGCGTCGGTGTCATTCTCACTTTCCTCTGATTTAGTGTTGGCCTCTGTAGAACATGTCTTTCATCTACAGATGAAACGCTGTTGAGCATTTTTGATGAAAAAGGCCTTTAAGCTGATTGCGGTGAAGTGGATAAATAGTGGTCCTTCATGTGACTTGTATATGATCCCTTTAATGGCCCGGTGTCACGGATAATTTACAGGTAAATCCACGAGTACCCTCTCTTTGTGTGAGCTTCTTCCATTAGACACAGCCTGAAATATTCTTTTTCACAAGCGGTTACAAAGAGGCAGGCATGTTGCACCTGTCTCTTTATGATGATAAGTGGTGATCAGAGATCCTCGTTCAAATTCAAATGAGTCAATTGAAAAGTTAAAAACTGTGAAATGGAGTTAGGGTAACATTTTTTGTCCGGCTTGAAATTAATTAAATGTTAAAGTTCAAAGGAAATAAAGTTTTTTTCATGCACCACATGCAGAAATGGCCCTCCATCCCCTCTGCAACTGACAGAAATACCACATGGATGACACAGCGTAGAATACAATGTTGAATGCTTCTCTTTTGCATCATTTTTCCATTTTTCCGACATCAAAGACATTCGGCTCAGCTCAGTATAGGACCTTGTTCTGCTGTCTTCCTATTTCTTGCAGTCCACGGTCAAACATGTTCAGTGATTGGATTTAAGTTCTTACATCACGAATGGTTGGTGCTTGGCTTCCTCCACCCCAGTAATATCAGCCCTGACTTCCATCATCAGGCATCATCTATCTTCTCTGACGACTCGTAACAAGGCTCCATGTTATTCTCCCTATGAGGCCTTGGCACCTTCGTTCCATAATGAGGCAGCAAAGAAAAGGGGTGCAGATTAGAATAACAGCCTTAACTAATCCATAACAGGCCGATGAGGCGCCATGTTTGGGGGAACCGTGTCATTTCTCATTTTGCAGTGCCATGGAAAAATCTCTCCTCTCTCTCAACCCCCACGCAAAACAAGCCCCAAGAATAGCGGCTGTGGCAAGCCGCCGGCACAAGCACGGCAATCAACAAAACATAGCTCCTTCCTTGTCTCTCTCTCTCCTCTCTCTATTTCTTCTCAGCTCCCGCCAATAGTCTGAGGAGAACAGAGAGGAAATCCATGCTTCTGACTGTTGACTTTGGAAATCAAAGATGAGTTTCAACTTGGAGGAAACTACTGAGAACTCTTGCCCCCATCTCAGGGACAGAGACTGTTCTGCCAGTGATTGCTATTGATAAGTTGCTCTCTAGTGACCAAGCTCTTTTGAAGCAGCAAGACCAGCCAGTAGTTTTTGAAAATAGGTTCATTTCTTTACGGTGGAAATGTTCACCAGGAGCCCCTGCTGGTTGGGAAAAATATATAGCATGCAAGTTCACTGTAGATTAAGACATAAACTATCATGTGTAAGAACATTTAAAGAAAGCTCTGATAAAAACCTACTCGATCTGAAAAGAACTTTGTTGTGAATATAGAAAGATAGAAAAAAAGTACTGAATTACAGATGAGTCCAGATATGTCTGCAGTTTATCTTTACCTTCAAGTGGTTAGTCAATGCTATGACATGGATTAGTTTGTATGCACAAGAAGATTCATACAGTATAATTAAGAACATCCGTTTGAAAGGATTATTAATAATTCTTGTTGCATTTAACGGGAGATACAGCCTTAAAATGTTTTTAAAACTAAATTTTAAAAACAGCAATTTATAGTTTTTTAAGGCTGCGCTGCAACCTAAAGCAATTCAATATATGCTGATGACACAGTCATATTGTGCCTATAGTGCAATACAATTTAATTTATGTAAAGTGAAACAAAAAAAGGAAACAAAATTGTTTTTAATTAATTTTGCAAACTAATTAATGAAAGCAAATGTGTGAAAACATTTAAAAGATTTAATTGTTGACTGTGTTGAGGAAGGTATGAATCCAGCAGCAAATGAAGACCTGTAGTTTATTATAGAACAGTTATCATTTTCACTATGTGAAATATGGTTCTAATATCCATAAAACAATACCAAATATTTTATTTGCTATCACCGAAAAAAATCAGAGTTGCAGCCACTGCACTGGTGTGATTTTCTGCTCTATTATTATGATGGATGAAACCTGTCACTCTACTGTACTCGAGTAAAATCCCCAAGAAATTGTCTCAGGTAAGGAGAATCACACTCCTGTTGTGCAGTAGCTGTGGCTGGATTCAACATGAGTGTCAGCTTCTATCATCGCAGCAGCACAGTTTGGTGAGCTGCTGCAGTTCTGGCCATTTTCTACCACTTGCACAACAACTGCAGCAAAATGATATGAATTTCAATTGCGGGCAATGCGGAGTAACTTCTGTTGCATGTTAGTAACAGGTTTATTACTGTAATTCAATTTCCCCTTTGACTGTAGCAGTGTTTTTTCCTGCATAAATGGTAGAATAATTTCCCCATAAAGCAAACACATTAGAATATACAGTAAGCACACAGCGCTAATGACCTTCCATTTTCTTTTGCTCATGCATCATCGAGTGTGCCTCTCTAAAATGTAATTTTGAGCTTGAAAAAAAGACCAAAGCATGTAGAGAGAGCCTTTTTGGACACTCTCTAAAAGATTGCAACACCACACTGTGCATGTTGATATATGCATGAGGCCTTGATGAAAGCACAGCATGAATGTGCCTGTTTTTCCTATAAGTCAATTTCTGCATGTTGCACATCTGGGTGCATTTTGCATGTTTATGATGTGTCCATACATTTATGCAATGTGAGTTTTGCATCACTGTGTTTACATGTGTGCTGGGCGGAGGGGGAAGAGGATGCTGGCTGCTTTGCCAGCGTCTGCTCTCCAGTAATAAGGTCTGATTTAAGGTTGACCAGAGCACACCAGGAATAGTGCCTCGTCCCTCATTTCCTCTGCAGCCAGTGGAGATGAGATCTCTTCACAATATTTACCCAGGGAATAATGATGTTTGATTTGACTCTCTTCTGGGTGTGTCTCTGCAAAGGGCTATTTTCATTCACTGCTGCCACTGAGAGAAAACAGACAGAAGCTATGTCCACAGGAGAAAAAAAAAGTCTCAGATCATTGTTTATGGATGATGCTAGGTTGGTGTATTTTCGTGCTTGGCCTTCGAAATGTAGAGCTGCTGTGTTGCACTGTTGGTAGCGTGACTCACTCTCGGTCTCTTAGCTTATTGCATTCCTCTAAGATGCTTTTGACTAGATTGTAGTCTGTGCAATGATGCTACATTTGAAATATGCAACTTCAAGAAGAAAACTTGGTCCAATAGCACACTATGCATGGACGCTAGTAAAAGGCTACAAAATCCTATAGTACATTGGAGCAAGACTCCCAAAAAAACTGGGATTGTTTTATATTTATTTTTGCAGTCATTTTGCATTTCTTTGTGATTATTTTTATTTACTTTTGTAGTCATTTTAAGTTTCTTTGTGGTTGTTTTATATCTTTGAATGAAAATGACTGTTTTACATCTCATTGTAGTTGCTTTGCATACTTTTGAAATTTTTCTTGCATCTCTGTTGTTTTCTGTGGTCATTTTTTGCCTCTTTGTAGCCATTGTGCATCTCTTTGTAGTCATTTTGAGTCTGTTTGTAGTAATAGTGGATCTCTTTGAAGTCATTTGTAATATCTTTTGCCTCTTTGTGGTCATTTTTTTGTCTTTGTAGACATTTTGAGTCTCTCTGTAGTCATTTTGCATTTGATTATAGTCATTGTGGGTCTCTAAATTTCAATTTTGTGTGACTTTGTTATTGCTTTGCGTCTGTTTGAAGTCATTGTATGGCTTTTTGAAGCCATTTTGCTCCTCTTAAAAGCTCTTTTGTGTCTCTTTGTGGTCATCTTCTGTCTCACTGTAATCATTTTGAGTCTCTTTGTTGTTATTTTGTGTCTGTTAGTAGTCCCTTTACTTCATTCTACATCTCTTGCAACTTTTTTCTTTTTGTCCCTTTCAGATAAAGCAAAAACACTTAGTTGCTGCTGGTGATTGAAAAAATGCAGCTGAAGAGATACTTTCTGCCCCTGACAGCTTGGCCCCTTGGTAAGCCTGTTCAGTGATCCATCCATAACATAAATGTAATCTATAAAGCCTCCCAAAAAAAGTTTTGTGTGCTGCTTTGACTACTTTTGATTGATTTACTAATATGGATGGATGTGCTCAAATTATCATGAGTTTGATTTGGGTGATTTTACTTTGACAAAAGATCAATTTTGTGTTTTAGCACAGCCAGTAAACATGGTTCATAAGGAAAATATCATACCAAAAAAAGTAATACTTTAAAAATAATAAGTGCTTCTATAAAACCCTTTTTTTAAAATATCCATTCTGATTGGAATTTATCAGGTGGAGTGGCTACTCAAAGTGAAAGTAGGGCTTGGAAATCCTCCGGGAACATGGGTTGTATTTATCCACCTTTAGTTTCCTCGGCAGCTCGGCTCCAATGCCACAGAAACGCTCTGTAGTATTTACCTCATTACAGCCTGCACTCCCTCTGAGGAGCAGAGTCATTTGCATGGCTGCTTGTCAAACCATGTTAATATTGACAAAGATATGCACCCATTTTAATCATGCCACGTAAAAGGTATACAAAGTTGTTTGTGCCAGATCCACTGCTGAGCAATAGACACATTCTGTACTGCAGTGCACATTAAAAAAGATTGCACTTTGTTCCGAGCAGCGATTGCAAATCACAGACGTCAGAGAGGTAGAGGAAAAACAGATGACTGCGATGGCAGTTCGAGTCTAACGAAAATGCATTTACATATTAAACCACACAGCAGCGTGCAGAGCGAGGCTCTGTTTGAATTGCTCGCTCCAGCCTGCCTTCCCTCAGCGTAAGGAGTAGCAGGGGCCTCTCTGCTGTGACTGCAGTACCGTAAATTTGAAGTTGTTTACGGATGCTGCCATCTTGGTGCGCTCCGGGAGGGAAACTTGGAGCGTGGCCATTTACCGGCAGCTTGATGAGAGTGCAGTGAGGCGAGTTAATTAATACAACATCCCTGGGCCCACAGGCTAGGCTGCAAAGCTAACCCAGGAGGGAGGAAGAGATAGAGAGAGGAAGACAGAGAAAAGGACGGAAGAAAGGACAAATCATGCATGGGAATCGTAGATATCTATTGAGAGGATAAAAGGGTGAAGTAGTACCTGCTAGGACTGGGAGATGTGAGCCAGCAAAACACAATAAAATCCCACAAGATGTATTGTTACTGCTGATATAGCCATCTTGATTAGCTGCTAACACCAGGATCAGAATACTTGATATTTTGGCATTTTGAGATGTCATATTTAGCAACCAAAGTCATAAAACACTTCAAATTGGCCACGAGACACAGCAGGCTACCTTGACAACTCAAACCTGTCTGTCTTTTGTGAATTGAGAACTGACTTGATTCATCTGGCAGCACCAAAAACTAATTCAACATTTCAGATTTACGGTTTTATGAATGAACCTGAATTTAGGACTATAGATCGAGGCTTGGCTGTAAAGGTGGGATGTCCTCTGGTGGTCAGAAGGAAGAGACTGATTGTGCTGCAGGCAACATATTGTGACAACATTTTATTTTTTTTTTAGGTGAAGTAGTCTTGACCCAAGGCAGATGTGAATCGGAACAGGTTACAGACATTAAATGCTTTTATGGACTTACCGTTAAAGGAGGAGCACTCTTTAATTTACTGGCCCGACAACACAGGAGACACTGTGAAAATTGTCCAACAGGGTGAGAGGAGATAAAAAATTAATTGCACATGCTGGTCTTTCTCCCATCTCTTTTATTGGTCTGGCAAAAACGTGGGAAAATTCATTGGTTTAATTCAGCGTTTCTACTCCTTTAGTTGAAACACACCTCATAGTGTTTTCTGTTGGAAAATATTGGATAAGAAGAAGTGCATAGCAGAGGTTTCAACAGTGAACTGAATTCAGAAAGAGATATAAGACTGCCATATTTTGGATATTGACATTATGCAATCAATTAAAGAAAAAACATCTGCTATAACATGGAATCCCATCTGCTGTAACACCCCTAGATTTCTGCCTACCAGAATAACTGGATACGACTGCTAAAGGTAGAGTGAGGAGACTGGCAGCAGACAGTGCTCCAGTGAGAGAGGACTTTTTTTTAAAAGAAAAAACTACAGTATCAAGGTCCAACCCACAACATAAACTTGAAACAAATGGATCTATTGGCCTGCATGACCTCTTAAACAAAGCGGAAAAGAGCAACTTTGGGTTCCCCTTCCTCCGCAACAGATTTTCGGTAAACTGTGAGCAGAGATGTTTTCAGCCATGGCGCTTCCCCTTAACTTGCCTCAGTGAGAAAACTCTTGTCTGTTGAGCTCCATCAAACAAGCGAAAAACTTGCCTGAAGACAGAGGAGTCCGTAGGGAGGTCCCCACCTCCCCCCCTCTCGCTCGTTCTCTCTCCTTCTGTATCCATTTATTTTAGCTGGCAAAAAACAACTTTGGGACTTTGTCAAACAGCACTTTTTCTCCCCAGCTGAGATGTGTAGTCTATGGGAGGGGGAAAAAAAAGCAAATAACAATCTGCAAACTCAGCTTTCCAAGAGTATTCTTTATTGTGCTATGTAACAATGCATGTAGATTATGGAATGAATACATGTCCTACAGAATAGCTCAGACTGGCCGTGCTCTCCTGTGCTAAACAATGATATCATTTTTTAATAATAAGCTCCTTCCTTCATTGACTAAGTTTATCACGTTTGCAAATCAGCCAAATGACGGCAGCAAAATACTGTAAATAGCACGCCTGCCAGTAGACACAAAAGAGATAGTGGCTATAAATACCCCGAATAAATCCTCCTAATCAGGAAGCGAGAGAAGCACGAGTTGTGTTAATATGGAAAGGGAAGGAAACTGGTGGCTGAATCCCATTTTAAATGCTTTCGCCAGCTTTTCCTTTTGGTTAACGTTTAGAATTCACTCGATAATTACCATATTAAAATGCATGTAGGAGTCTGTGCAGTTGTGGTAGGAAAAGATAAGGCTGTGAGAGTAAGTCCACCGGAGGCCTATCAGTCAGCTCAGAATTGCTTTATAATTACTGAGATGCACAGACATAATTTCCTTCTAAAAATAATGCAAAGTTTCATTTTCCTCCCCTTCCCCTGCTTAATACTGTTGTGTGTGTATGTTGGGGGAGTCTCCCCCTCTTTCTCTTCCTTCCCAGAATGCATTAACTTAACCTCTTCCTGTATTAGTCGGTGTGGTGCCATGTTAAGCACAGTGTAGCCTAGTTTCTGCACAGCGTGAATGATCCTCCCTCCCTGTTTTGGGATTGGAGAAGAATCCAAATTCTGACACATTGGGGTTGTATTCATGAATATGACATACTGTCTGGCTAAAGTTCTTTTAACTTGTTGGAGTTTTATTTGCATAGATTTCTCATAAGTTTTAATCTTTTTGTGTATGCAACATGAAATTCAATTATTAATTCTGTGCACAGACAAGGTTTTCCATACACAACAGCTGGATCTGTCGCTGTCTGTATCGTTTGGCCTTAATTACACCGAAACCAGACACTGCAGACGGTTGAACAGGTTCTGTGATCGAGGTTTGGTTGTTAAAGTTAGGGCAATTTTTGGATTTTTTTAGGCCAAAGGATGGGTGGGTTTTTTTTTTTTTCTAAAACAGTTCAAGTTAAGGTGGGTCTGCCCTATTTAGAGTCAATGCTATTGTAAGTGGAACAAAACTTGTAGCATCTAATCCAGAGCTCTAACAGATCATTATAATCTGATCATTAATATATTTTCTGACCTTCTGTTGGCCTTGTTTTAGAATTATTTTGCAACAAAAAACAGCATCCTTTCCTAACATAAATATGACAAAGAAGGGAAATATTTCCTCATGCAACAGTCTATTTTCCTTTGGGCTGTTATCAAATTAATATATATTTTAAAGAAGCAGTCTATCAATTTTACACATGTTGATCGGTTTACTTGTCAGGGGAAGAATCTCACAGACAAGTTCAACAGTTAGATATATTAAAATATATGTGAAGATGTTCTTTATACTTGGTTTAAATTACCAAATGCATGCTAACATGCTAGACGGTGAGCATGGTAAAATTCAGCTGATATTTAGCTAACATGCTAAAATAAGCATTCTCTGTTGTCATTAGCATTAGCATGTTTGTATACAAATGTTAAAACTAAGCTTAAAGCATCAGTGAGCTAAAGTGCAGTTGTGCAAAGCAGCTAGCCCTTGTTATTCTCTCACTTTTGTAAGTTTCCAACTATCTTTAGGTATCAATACCAAATAAAAGGATTCCTCCTCAAAGATTTAAAGGGTTTATTTTGCAATTCTCCTCCTGAGGCTCATAATTAGGAACAAAGTATGAAAATAATTTGAAAGTTAACAAGATATTTTTATACCTTTTAGTAACCAGGATCTAATTATATGGGCAAAAGGCTTCTGTATGTGATTGGAGGTACTTATAATCACAGTAATCACCAAACTCTTGTAATATACAGTTGTTCTATAGGAGACCTGCAGCCCTAAAAAACAGTAGCTTAGGAAAGGACAGAAAAGAAGAGGTTGCAGGAGGGAGTGTGCGACGACCGGCAGGTTCTCCTATGATGAAAAATTGATGGCGCTGACTTTGATTCTGCAATAGGTACTTTTGATCCAGATCTGTCGTGGCAGAAGAGACACCCTCCCCCCTATTCTTCCTCAGGTGTATCGCTGGTCTTTTCGCTTTCGAAAAATGCCATCCACCCTCCGCTAGCTTTGATCAAATGTGTAGACTTTGAAGAAGAACTTATAGAGATCAATGATGTGTGTACACAGGCAGGCGGATACTGTAGGTCTATAACTCAATATGTTGCAGTGGGTGCTGGATGAGTGCCAGTGACAGGGCTTTGCACTTAGTCAGTTGTTGACTTTTATTTATCACAACCGCTGCTGCTGTACAGTAATTGATGACTAAATCAAACACAGTGAGGGAAAAAAAAGTAACCGCTTGTGACTTCTTTGCTTTTTCAGCTGAAATGCGATCGTGTCTCTTTTTTCCTCTCAGCACTCATCCGAAGTTTGAAACCAATACTTCCAGAGGAGGGGAAAACAACGAGCTCTTATTAAAAAACAGTTTTCCATTCATAAAAACTCTATAACTGTAAATCCTGAGGCTAAACTGTCAGTGTGCAGATTTGTGCATCATCTCAATGCATCTCTACACGCTTTTCTGCCTATTTCATTCTCTCAAAAGAGTCAAGTGCTCTTTTCTTTTGTCTGCCTACAATCCAGCATGTGTGTGTGTGTGTGTGTGTGTGTGTGCGCGTGGAGTGAAGAGCATGATGTGTCCAGTACAGCGCTGTGTCCCTGCGTAATGGAGCAGAGAGCCATCTGTCTGTCTGGCCAACCATCCGTCCGTATTTTCCGATCCTATCAGGGTGTCTCACCTGCTAATGAAAAGCTAGCAGGTACTCTGCTGCAGCCCTTAAAATGGATGACTTCCCTGCACAGCGTAGGCTGCTGTGCACACTTGGCTTCCCCATCACTCTTCTTCACCGTCTCTTTTCCTTTCTAACCCTCTCTGCACCATCCTAACACCTCATTCTAACCACTTGTTTGTTCTAAAGTTTTGGGGCATTAAATAATCACCAAGTGAGCAAATATTAGCTTCTGCTAAAGCTTGCAACGTTGTGATCCATAGTCTCTGTTTTCCTCCTCTCCTAAATGAAATTCTGGTATTTGTTTTGAAAGCTAAATTGGCTCCTCATTGCTTACTCCACTGCTTAGAAGAAGGCAGCTCTTACTTTTTTTTCCGCACCTCCCTGGGAACCTGCATTATGCAACGCAAAAATAATGGCCAAGCCCGGCCACACTATATGTTTGAAATGCAAAGCAGCGACACAAAGACGGTGCTTCATTAATAATTGCCATAATTGTATAAGTATGTGGAAAATGCTACACAAAATGGAGCAATGACTATTATCAGGTTGATAACCAATAATTACTTACAAACTCTGTGCTCATTAAGCAGCTCCTGTGGAGAAACTGAGCTCAATATAGCCCTCCAGAATCCCCTCCCCTCGCCCACCAGGATCCTGCTGCTCTCTGTCTCCCTCTCGTTATATCCCAGTTTCTCTCTCCTCTTTCTTCATCCCGGTCTGCTTTTCATTCCATCTGTTAGCCACGTTGGTCTGCTTCAATCGCTTGCTATCTCTCCACTCAGCTCCACTCCTCTTTGTCCCTTCTTTGGCCTTCCTTTCTCTGTCTGTTAGCTGCCTCCTTCCCTCTACCCATTTTCCTGCAAAGTCCCAACATCCTGTTTATTTATGTGCATGGCATGCTGCTCTCTACCTCCCTCCTTTCTCTGGTCTTTCTCTCTCTGAAAGATTAACCATCCCCTCTGCATCTCCTCTCATCTATCATCCTAATGGGGGCTACAAGGGGAAAAAACAACAATTTGCTGAGGGAGAAACAGCCACAGAAGGGCAAGGAAAGTGTTTGGATTGCAACTGTTGATCAAGTTCCAGCCTGCCAATGGGTTTACTTATGTGACGCCAAAAAGACATGACCAGACCTCCTTTGGATGGCTGAAATCGCCATCTGCAACCATACGCATGCCCTCCAACGTGCAAACACCTAAATGAAATTTCTGCTTGTGTTTAAGTGGCAAGCACAGACCAAATATCCTATACTTTATCGCTGTCCAAGAAAGAATTTCGGTATTATAAACAGTCCTCCGCAACCTGCATTCAAGTAATTCTGTGGCATTCTTTTGTATGTGACAAACTCAGCTAATTAAATGGGTGTATAGAGGATGTTTCATGCCAAATATTCATATTTTAGCTATCTATGTTTCGGTCAATTAACCACCTTACAAGACTGGAGAAAAAATCCTTTCATAAGTATCATTTTTGACCTTGTGGCTTCAAAAAATCTGGCCTGTGCACCTTTTTTGCATTCATTATGAATCAAATCTGTAAACACCAAAGACAAACCAATGGCAGGTAGTGAATTCAGCTTTCAGCTTTACAAGATTTGATGACTTTTTATCTTTAAACAAACTAAATCCCCTTTTCAAAACCTGCTACAAAGGTGTGACATTATAAGGTTTTTACATGGATTAGCAGCAGCTCCAAACACTGCTGATTTCTGTCACATCCCTGATGGTTTGCTTCAATTTCTAATCACTGCTCTTTTTTGTCGGCGCAGTCAGTCTTTGTTTGATATACGCTGTCATCACTCAGATTGCTCCCCTTGACATTAGAAACCATTTTACAGTGTATTTTTTTGAGGACGCCGATGATTTCGCCTCTTTCAGAGCTCTGTTTGTTGCCGGAGCTCTCATTTTACTTCCAAAACCTCAATATCAAAATTCTGATTACCAGCTACAAAGTGTCAGTAATTGATTATGGCCAACTTATGAGGTTTTCTGTGTAATTTATGGTGAATATAAACATGTCCATTTATCTCCTGGCTGTTTCCAGGCCCTGCACCTCCTCTCATGCAGCCTCCTCTCCTCTAAGTGGGAGAAGCCAACTGCAGGAGGCCCCTGGTAACCACATGCTATCACAGCTCGGCCTTCCAGCCTCCAACCGCGACATGCTTACACTCATCCACTCCACAGGGGAAGTGTTGAGCCTCGCTCGCCGACGTGAGAGCACAAACACAGACACAGTTACCCTCCACTAGAAAGACAGAGCTGCTTATGCCCCCCCACACACACCCTCCAACTCCACCTCGCCTCCTCCTTCACATCTCTCTCTTTCTCTGCTCCTCCCATGGCTGTTTTCTGCTCAATCAGTTTGTCTCTCTCCTCCTCTGAAAGCGCAGTTTTCCCTCAAGCTTCATCCCAGTCTCTGTCATTTTTTTTTTTTTTGTTGCTGTTTATTTGTCTATCTGTGCAGCTTCCTCTCCCTCCTCCCGTCTCTTCCCCATCCTCCTGTCAATATTAGTCTTTGTTCATCTGCATCTCTAATTCTCTCGCTCCTCTTCATTCCTATATGGTGTCAGCACACTCACTTCCTGAGTAATGCAGTGTGTGATGCTGAAGCTGATGGTGCTCTACAGTATCCAGTGTTATGACATAGTGTAGATTTTGAGTTAATACCTCAGACTGTTATTAGACTTTGTTTTGTTGTTTTTCTGGAATATTGCACAGTCAAATAAAAAACCAGCCTGTGTGGAAAAAGTTGTTCTAAGCTCCTCAGAAGAATAATGGAGAAACTTTAAAGCCGAGCTCTGTAACTTCTGAGGGAAATAACACTTTCTGCCTCTCTCAGTTCAAAAGTGGAATTCATTAGGAATAAATGCAGCCTTGCTTAATTGAAAACACACTGTGTTTAAGACTGTGCTTGAACTATTAGGCTATATTTTGGTATAAACATAAAAACAGCCCTATCTAAAAAAAAATAACAAGATGTTTAATGACAAGGTGCAATCTGAAAGGGGAATCTCATAGTTAGAATTATCGCCTCACTCTGCAGTTTCTCTAAGGTCTAAAGAGCTTGATGGACTTTTTGAACAGTGATGTGGTCAGGCTTGGACATCTGAGGGTACAGCCTTGGTGGTTTTTACGGAAAGCTTCAATTGCAAAGCAGTTTGTAAAGTCAGTTTCATTATAAGCTTTATAGGTTAGTAACTGATCATCTGTCTGACTCTGAATATTGATATTTCAGATATCACTGTGATGGTGGTTGACAGGCATATTTGGTGAGTTAGCGGAGATACAGATTCCAAACAGTCCCAGCTGTGTATGATGTTGGAGAATCTCCTTGATTCAAAACTGGTTAAATTGGGTTTAATAGTCTTCTTAGGTCATTCATCTCACTGATATATCTAATGAGTGATGGACTGGACACACATATTGATATGCAAATGGATGTTTACAGGCGGTTCTACATTCATTTACACTAACTTTCAGTGTTGAAATGAAGCTTCTTTATGTGCACCTGTTTCCACAGTAATTGAAATGTATGAAATAGCATCAACTGTATATGTATGGCTTTATAATTCTGACAAAAAGGAATTTATATGTGTTTGTCTAATGTGCTAGGTGTTAAGCCCCAAAATTACAGAAATATTTAGATAGCAAAGAGCATGTAACAGCTCAAGAGATAAATAATCCTCTCCGAAGCTGGTGGAGACCATAAAAGAGCGAAAAGCAGAATCAGTGTCAAATTTATATTCACACAGGAACTACAAACATGAGTCTCAATAAATCTCAATGAAATTGTTAATTCATATCTGCTGATTGTTACATTTTGCCCCATTAACCTAATACATAATACATCAGTTTTGTGTTTTAAGTCTGTTTTTGCTGCCCCCAAGTGGCTAAGGAAATCCTTTCTGCCTGCTTAATGAAAAAAGTCACATTTAATAAATTTAAAGGATTTGTTAATTTCTTTATTTTATCCTTTTTTTTTTGGTGTTAATGTTATTTTAAAGGGCTGTTAAACTTTTTGGCTGAAAAAACAAATGTATCTGATTGACAAGAGCTGCTAAAGCAAACAGTAACTATCACCAGTATCCATTCTGGAAAAAAAAATGCTAATTAATGCTAACCCACTCCAGTGAAAAAACAGCATCTCATAGACTTTAATATTAGAGGCAAACATAAGAAAAGTAAATAATTCTGATCAAAACATCAGTACTTGAGACCTTGTTGTCCTACAGCTTTGTGTTGCTGCACAGCATAAGTAAGTGTAGGCCTGAAACTGTTTATAATGTATGTGCTGTATTCTCACAACTCAAACGCCTTTAAATGGTGTTGTTTGCAAAGAATATGTAGGCTAGAGGCTGCCTGTGAAGCGTCGGTATCGTGACTGAATAGATTGGAGTAAGTGTGGACACGAGGGAGATGGATGTGACTGTCACACGCCGACACAACGCGAGCGCCCTTTTTTTTTTTTCCCTCTCAGCCCTGAGGGTATAACTGGCCTCCCTTCAAAGGAGGAAGCTTAAAAACAATCTCCAAAAGAGTGAGAAGCGGCACTGGGTTGTGGTGGGCGTCAGTCAACCAGTCAGTCACTCACTAGTCAGTCAGTCATGCAGTCAGTCAGTCAGTCAGTCAGTCAGTCAAGCGAAGGCCTCGCTGTCTCCCACTCCAGAGAACAGGTAGCCTGAACTAGTTTCTACAAAGCTGAATCGGAGATTTAATGCAATATAAAGCCTCTGGGCCCTTTTAGCAATTTGGAGTCAACACACAAATACGCCCACGCTCAACTGGAAAGACTTTCCATCCCCTTCATGTGCAAATGTGCTGAATGGAGGTGTGTGAGTACGTGCTCGTGTGTGTGTGTGTTTCTGCGTGTGCTCCGGGTGTGCTCAGCTTCCCTGCTGAATCCTTCCCTCCTTTTCCTTTTTCTGATCTGCAGCAACAAACCAGCGCAGAAACTCACAGTGCTCGCCTTTTTTTTTTTTTTCCCCCCTCTACTTCCCCAACAACTGTCCATTTAAGCTGCAGTCTTCCAACGTGGCTCCCGCCCACGCTGTGTGGGGTGAAGCACGCAAGTAATTTAACACATGATGATCATTCAGTAAAGTGAGGAGTCGTTGATACCCTGCAGATTGTCGAGTCTGTTCCTTTGTGAGTGCAGGATTTATCCGAGGAAAAGTTCTGTAGAGACGCCATCACACAGTCACCATATGGCAATGATGCAATATAAAGTTTCCTCCAGATGCCAGTAATGCAATATTGGATTGAGTGCTGCTCTTGATGCTGTCTGTGTGAATGGCAGCATTTCCAGCTGTTGGTGGAGTTAGCAGCCTGTGAAGGCTTGGTGATTTTTTTTTTGCTGACATCAGCTTTGGCATCTGTTGCATATTTGAAATGTTGAATGAGGGGGAGATTAAAATTTACAGCGATGTTGTCTTGTTCCCTTGAGACAGAGATGATTCAAAATGGATTATACTCTTAGAAAAACAGTTTTTTGTCTTGCTGGCTGATAAATTCAAGTGTTTGCTTTTACAGATGAAAGATGAACACAAGTTGTCAGATTTAGCGGCATGAACACATCTTTCTGAAATCAAATCAAATCAACTGCAGCTAATAGAGATCAAATCTAACGAAGGAAGTTAGTATGCAAGTTAGCTTAGAGAAGTTTTTGCAGGAACGTCTTTTGTTAGACTTGGTTGACACTTTGAACAAACTTGACCGTTATGAATAAAAATAGTTAGAATTGCCATCCAATAGAGGATGTAGATGGGAGCTGAAGCCAGATAAATAAAAAACAGCAGTCCCTGGGCAACAGGCCTGAGGCTATTGCATTGCTAGCAGGCAAACAGCCACCCAGCTGCCCCAGCAGGGTAGGAATCTATCAGACAGCCTATTGGATACCTGACAGCTGATTTAGCTCCCCTTAATGAGCAGAGGGCTCTGCTGCAGAAACCCCACAATCTGTTACATAACAACATCATAAATAGCATGCACAGTATGAAGCAAACTGCTAACGCTGGCAGAATCTTGTGAAATCAAGAGATGTTATATTCAGTGCACAATGCATCACTAATAACTGTTGAAAATGTGTGTAAATATTGTGAGAGTGTTGTGAGATTATGAACTCATGTGGCTGTGGTGCAGACATGCATACACCAACTGTACATTTTGAATATCTAAGCCCTTTTTAGAATATTTTATAGTGTAACTGTATAGAAAATATAACTTTTTTTGATTAAAGCAGAGTTAAATGAAGAAATAAGTGTAATGACATAGGATGATCTTTATTTGTGCTTATGAATAAGAAGTTGTTTGATACAGCAGTTGCATCAGTAGCAAAGTCACTGTTTATTCAGCAATCTACAGGGTGATGATGTTGAGCTTGTAGTGTAAATATAGTTAAGTATACTGCAGTGAAAATAGTCCTTAAGTCAACAATGTGCTTCTACGTCTGTCAATACTTTTTAATTTTCATATCCAGCATGTGGCGCTTGGCATAAAGTCTTATTGTTCTTCCTAATTTCGTAAATTTAAAGTAACTGTTTAAAAAATATACAACTAAATTCCTAAAAAGGCTAAATCATTTTCAAAAACAGCTGGGCAACATAGTTTTTATCAAACGTTACTCAAACAAGAGTAAATAGTGCATTTGTTGGGGACTATTTTCACCTGCGAATTGATACACATTTGATGCTGTACTGAGTACTGACTAAAAAACTACATCTCATGTTCATCGTAGTAACAGAACATGTCAGGCAGTGCAACAGTGTGGCTCACTGATATGTTTTAATAGCTTTCGGACAATAATGGAGCTGCTGTATGCTAAGCTAAATCAGGCTTTGGCTAAACAGGAAATACTTGTTGAGGAGGATTAAATCACTTTTGGTTTTGGTCTTTTCATGGGATTTGTTGACAACATGATAAACACTTAATATCACCAAACACATCCTATAAGAGTTACGTAAGGCTGAGTAAAGTAGCCAATGTAATAAACTTGAAGGACACAGTCCTTTTATTTGTGCTCACTAATGAGCAGTTATTTGATAGAGCAGTTACATTAGCGGCAATGTCATTAGACCCTGCAACTGATCCAGTTAAGCTTTATTTATTCAATTATTTACATAGTAATTTTGCTGGGCCCTAAGTGTAAACACACATAAGGCAGTGTGAGGAATACTCGTGTTGTCTAAATTATTCAGTAAACGCTCTATTCAAATATTAACATGTAACAATGTAAAACAGCACTGTAACAATCAATGGAAACTAAAGTCGTCTATGAGCAGTGTTACTGAAAAATCAGACTCTGACCTCAGCGAGACTTACTTGGAAGTATATATGTTCTGACAACACAGATGTCAGAGGGGACCCTCAGGACCCCAGCCTGTCACTGCAGGCTAGCCAAGGGGGCGGGGTTGGGGGGCTAAATTAATCTAGGCTAGGCCAGTAAGGGAAAGGGTCACAGTTCACTGTGTATGCCCCGCTGCTTTAGCACCGGCTGACAGGCCACAGGAGTCTGAAAGTCCATGATGTACTGGCATTTGCTGGGCTCCTTCACCGAACGCAAGGCTGTCTCCGTTCCGCATGTCAGCGTGACCTAGAAAAGCACAAAGAGAGGAAAGTTGAGGTGGTGCAGGGAGACGAGCCGGAGCTAGCCTGACTCAAGAACCATGCCAGTTTTATCTCCCGAAAGGGGGGCTGATTGAAGACACTGTCCTACCTTTTGTTTTAGTCATTTTCAAACTTCTGGAAATGTGGTTCACTACAAATGATAGAATTATGCCGAAACTACAAGCAGAGTTCAATCACTGCCCGGCCTGCAGTACATGTGAAATGAAGCTGTGATTGTGAGAAACTGTGGCATTATGGGACATCGCCGCTGAGATGCCCCCATGTGTGAACAGGACAGGCGAGGATGTGATTACCACTGTTATGACTTTAATAGGTGACTTTGACGCCCTCTGCAAAGGAGTGGAAAAAGGAAAAAAAAATAAAAAATAAAACGTATTTTACTCTTAGGGGGTTTCCATAGCAACCCCTCACATCATACTGCATCCTGAACAGACGATCCTTCTGGTGAACAAAAGCACCTGGAGAGGGAAAGAGATGGAAACTTGACAGGTATTATAGTTTCAGGCGGGTACAAGCGGTGATTTGGTTTCGTCCCGTACTCGGATTAAAAATAGAGCCTTTTGTTATGTCACTTAGTATCTCGTTGCACAGAGATATTAAGTGGGTGTGTGCTGCTTCGTGAGACTAAGTTTTTTTCCTGATGATTGGTGTTTAGATTTTGATTTACAGGTGCTAGAGCCACAGATCAGTGTTGGGGGAGGCAAAACTTTAGACTATCAAGATTATTTTGGAGTATGTAACTAATCCAGCTTGTGTATGTGCTTCTATTTTCACTCTTTGTTATATATTTTACCTTTATGTTATAGGAGTAACTGCCAATACTGCACATGAGGATCAGCATGCTCTCCATGCTTAATGTATAGCCTTTAAAAAACTGTCTCGTGTGTGTCTGAGCTTTGTCAAATCTAAAGCCTGAATCATAAACTGAAAGTGCAAAAGTGGTGAGTATTTACCAGGCAGAGGGTGTCTATGAAAGAAAGTATTGGGTTGCATCATGAGAAATAATGTATCTAGGGTTTTCAGAGCTAGAGACAAAAAAAATCAGGATATCTAGGCTACTGTTGCACCAATTTTTTCAGTTTTCTATTAAATCTGTCTCTCGCGAGTCCCCTTCCTCTATAGCAGTGCTATGTTTTCTCTATGAGGGGGCCCTTTAGGACATAAAAGTAAACGAAACAACTTGACCAATGGGAGCATCTAAGTAAAAGTTGTTTGCAAAAATTATGGAAACAAAACCAAAGAAATTTGGACGTGCTCTAATTGTACTGTATTTACCAAAAGTAATTGCTGAGATCTGGAAAAACAACAACAAAGGGGCAGAAAACACAATCGGACAGGTTGTAAACAAACAAACAGTTTGGACATTGTATCTGTTATGAGTAAAACTGTTAGCGAGCGCCCCCCCCCCCCCAAAATGTCGCAAATTATCCTTAATTGCGCCAGAGAATGTGTGTGTGCACAAATGCAGCAATTTCAGTGGGTCGAGTTGCTTTGTAAACTGTGCTGGATGTTTACAACAGATAATTTTTCTTTTTCTCTGGGTTTTGTTTGCATTTGTTTATTATTAATATTACGTCAAAGTTTCTTCTTCCTTTTTCTGAGATCTTAGTGAGTGCAGACTGATCAGGACCAACAGAAATAATGGCAGAATCTACACAAATCAGACCTAAATTGTAATAAACTTGAACTGTCCTTCACAAAATGGAGTGGACGGGCTCAGATCAGCAGCTGCAGTTGTGCTTTTAGGAGCTGAACTCACTGCTTGCATGTAACAGTCACACTCCAGCACTTTGAATTTAATTAATAACTGAAACAGTTGAGTTCACCCTTCCCTACAGACTCTTAAGATACACTGCACGCTGCTTGAATTTGGATTACCTCAATATCCACCAGTGAAACAATACATCACTGGTCCCACTACTCAAGTATAAAGTGTGTTTCACTGCTGAAAGAGAGAGCACTACCCAAAGACGAGGTTCAGCATTTCAAATATAATGAGCGTCGACTTCTGACGAGACTTCATTTATGCCGACTGCACACGGTTAGGGGGTTGTATCAAAGGAATTCAATTTAGTCTTTTCAAAGGAGGCCCCGGATGGCACGAGTACATACATTTGCAAACGACATTTATTGGGCTCTGATTTGAAGAGGGGGCCAGGCAAAGAAAATAAGATGATTAAATGTGCTGCATTTTTAATTGAGCAAATTCAGACACAAAAAAATGTAAATGGATCTAATAAAAGTGACTTAAAAAGCAAAGGGAATACTGGGAAAATAGAGGAGACGGAGTTGCAGGAGAATGCAACCGGAGCGATTTTAACCATAAAACCAATGAAGACTGACAGAAGAAGAAGGGGGGGGGGCAAGTCAGCTCCCATCACTTGGCTTTGAACAAAACATCTTTTTGCCAGGCTGCTGAGTGGGCCATGAGGACTGAACGTCTTTTACTGATTGACTGACTAACTCCCCATTGATGAAACACACATGCGCAGATTGATGCATGCAGAGAGCAGATGGGGGGGGGGAGAAGGCATCAAATTGTCTCTGATGAATGTGGTGAAGAGGAGCTTCATTTGGCAGTTTTCTTTAGCTTTCACTTTGCAAGCCCATGGCCTCTTTGTACAGTAAATTCAAGCTGTATTTATTTCTAAGTTTGACTTGTTAAAGTCATTATCGGCGTCTTTGGACTTGGGTGGTGGGAGGAGAGCTCTCTAAAGTGTGTAGCTTAAGAATCTTCTGAGCTTATGTAAAAACGGGGCTCAGCAGCGTTTATGATCTATGAGTCATGTGTCAAAAGGATCTCAAAAACCTCACTGTGGCGAAAACTGCTGCAATACAAACATCAGCCAGCCATGAGTCAGATTTCTGTGAACAATTTTCACAGCAGTCTCTATGAAAATGGTGAAAGAGTTCTGTCCGGAGTAATAAGGTCATTGTCTCTGGAAAGACACGCTGCTGTAATTTTTCAACACTGTGAAGGCTGGGTCGGAAATCTCAAAACCTGGACATTTCAAAAATATCACCATAAATTCTCAAATAATTGCAAAGAAAGCCAGACCTTTAGTTCTAATTTTCTCCTGATTAACCAATTACCTTTTGTCTTGATATATTCAGTATAAAGTTCATCTCTACAGCACTAAATCTAGCTGCTGAAGTCATATCAGTTTTTCCATTTTGCCTTCACCATTATGCCACACAAACAGTATTGAATGAGACAAACCTCCTCCAGAATTTTCTTTTTTAAACTCTTGCATACTTCCCCTTGTATGTAGGCTTTGAATTAGAAAAAAAACAACAGGAGGAGTACAAAAACAGCTCCAGCTTTACCATGTCAATTCATGGCCTTGGTGATTATTAGGACTAATACTCATGTTACAGTGTCTTGATGGGTACAAAGACAGAAGACGAGGACTACTGAAAGTTCTTTTACAAATGAAAATGAAACAGCCTGATTCATACCATGGAGGACTAGTTTGAGGGCTGGTAAGTTAAACATACAGTTTGTGACATTTCTACATTAAAATTTCTAAAAACTACCTTGTCTTTTTGTATCTTTTTTATATAGTTTTTTGAGTTTTGTACTTACATCATCCCAAACGTTTCCAACAATGTTCAAACTCAGAGAAATGCAGAATTTTATTCAAGGTAACAGTGATTTTTCAATTGTCACCTATTGTTTACTTTAGAGGCAACACCAGTTAGGAAACGAGGAAGAAAGTCAGCAAACGAGACAAAACATAACGCAATAAAACTGAAATACATTACTTCACCTGTGTACATTTTGCCCTGAGTCAGTCAGTTAGATTTTCATCTGCATTGGTGGCTTGTAAACAATGAAATAAACAAATCCCATGATCCCACGCTAATTTACAATGTCGCCAAACTACATTTTTTTGTTTGAAATGTTTTGATAGAGAGACCTCTAGTGGCAGAAGTTTCATGCCTTGCATTTACTCTAAATAAAAAATAAAACATTTCAGCTGACAAATTAAGCAACTAAAATATTGGTGAGTATGATATGGAATTTTTTTTTTCTTATCAAAATTACAGTACATCAGGTAAATGCTAAAAGCTAAATGTGACAAAAGCCAAAATAGCTACATTTGAGGTTATAAATTTTTGGGTTTTGTGTTACATCTTTTATTTAGGGTTGAACTCTAATGAGCCTTGCAAACGACTCCTTTTATCCCCCCTCACCCTTTACTGTTATTTCCTTCCTGTCTGTGTATTTGACAGTCTGTCAGCATGTACGTACCATTTGTTCATCTGTCTGTCTATTAGTTTATTCATGTCTTCCTCTTTGCGCTCTCATACGCTCCCACTACCGTGAGTGTGTGTGACTGTCTGCGTGTGTGTCTGCTGAAGGTTTTTTTTTTTGTGTGTGTGTGTGTGACTTACTGTAGTGCTGCGTGAGCCTCCTTGCCAGCAGGGTTCTCCATTTTCATACACCATCTGACTGTACTGGTTCTTTGGTGTTCCTGCCCACATCCCCCACTTCCTGAAATAAGAAAAAAAGGAAAATGGTCAGTTTTTAGATGTGTTTATGGAAAAAAAAAGTTGCTCTCTCATCAGTTAAGCCAAACAAAAAGCAGTCCGATCTTATTAAAAGTGGGAACAAACAGAGCACAGAAACACGTATATGTATTTTAAACACCACTAAGTTGGCTTATTGAAAAACACTTCCTCCCAGTAAAAAGAAAAAAAGCTGACAAGATGGCCAGTTTGGCAGTGCCCTGCTTTGGATCCTGGCACCGGCGCTCCTGCGTTCCCCTCTCCTCTTCGACAATGGAGAGGGGAAATATTAATTACCATTTTGTCAGAGTTAATTCTGTGTGCAGTAACACACAAGGGAAGGAGAAGAGAAAAACACACGACGCTAGTGAAGCCCATCTCAAATGAGGAGGAGCCTGCCCAGAGCTAGCTAATTACATTCTCACCAAACATTTGGAAAACCAAAGCGGGCCGGGGTGCCAGAGAACACTGTCCAACACAGCTCGCAGTACTGACAGATGCCATTTGATTACGCTTTCACCAGCTAACTTCCTCTGATCTTTTGTTGAACTTGAGCAACGTATTTGAAGTGCCGTCGGCTGCAGTCATGCTGCTGGTGAGTATTGATTTTTTTGTAAAACGCTGTAGTCCTGTTAGCCTGGAAAATCTTTTCTGCATTTAGTGAATGGTTGATTGAAGATTCCCACTGAAATGTGTGTTGATCTGCTCTTCAGCTCCGCATAGACCAGCAACTCCTCTTTATCAGTGATGCTAAATACACATAATGAAATCAATCTTTTTATTTACAGGGAAACACACTGAAAAAGAAACCTGATGGTCTGCGGACCCTTTTGCAAATTGCTTGTCAATATTCTGTTAATCATTCTGGATAAAAAGCTGCAAAAAGCTATAAATTCTTTATCTTGCTCTTTTAATTTACCCAAGTGTTTTTCCCCACTAGACGCCAACTCTGTCCCAAGTGTGCAACACTTGATCAATGTGCCCATGTTGACCTTTCCACAGGGGATTTAAGTCACTCTGATTACTGCTTAATCACTCTGAGTACTGCTTTTAATATAATAGGAGCTTATCTGTCATATTTCACAATCTATTTTGATTTTATTGCTTCAGCGAAAAAAATCAAGAGTGATTTTTTTTAATCTGTGTATACATAATTGAATAGGATAATACATAATTAATGTATGATATTGCCCCTATTTCTGCAATAACAAACTATGAATGACTTATTATAGTCTGTTATTATAAATTGTGTCCAACAGACGGAATTTCCACATGTCTTTAAATGCTGTTTTATTTTCATTTGACCCTGATGAGGGCAAACACGGAGTCCTCTTTGATTTCAAAAAGCACTCTCCAGCTTTTGCAGACACATGGCTGTCTTCAGGTCCCCGAGTGTGGCTTTTCTTCCGTCCACGATGCGCATGGCTTATTTAAGATGCCTGAAGGGGTCAGTCAGAGGTGAATTGCTCACACAAGTGGAAGCCGGCTGGGCCCGAGCGTCTCGCCTTTCTCCTTCCAGCCTGCTTGATTGGGTTTTAGCACTCTCTTAGTACCATGAGGCCCTCAAATGGATTGCTGTCAGGGCCAGCAGACATGGCGAGCGCAGAAAGTGACAGTGCTCCGGCTCTCGCTGCTAGTTGACCAGAGATCCCTTGTGTACCACCTCCATGCCTCCTTGTCCGCTGCACCCCATGACCCCTACCACACAAAAGCACCTCATTTCTTTGCCTCACTTTCGTTTCCTTCCTTCCCGACTCTCCATTCTCACTCTTTCAGCCCCCTGTGTGCCCCAAGAGGCAATGTAGGCTCTGCCAATTAAGTTTAAGTTATCCCTGAGATGTAGCCAACACACTCCAGTCATTTGGACTCACCGGAGTCATGAGATGGGATCCTATTGACAGATTGTTCCAGGTAATAATACCTCCATGCACTTGGTATTGGCAGGCCATTTTCTGCAGTCACTCTACAGTTGTCATCAGACTAGTGCAAAGCTAGTTATTTACACCTCTGAAAAACATCACATTGGGCCTTATTGCTTAATTTCATGGCACCAGGGCACATAAACATCACTATATGTTAGTCTGACCCTGTGACTGACAATATAGCACAATCCAAATGTGCAAAAGGACCCCCTGGCTCAGTGACAACTTCATTTTCTCATCCAATTTATCACAGTTTGGCTTTAAGCTGCAGCCATGATACACATGATGCTCACTTGCACTTGTAGCAGCAGGGGCAGACAGTCTCTTTAAATTATCTGGGTTGCTGTATGTACGTATGTATGTATCTGCTGCACCTGTTTTCTGCAGCCAGGCAGGAAATCTTGTTTACCTCTCCAACAAAATGGTTCACACCCAACTATTACTATTTAGATCAGATGACAGACTATGTTTCTCAGGACCAGAACAAGGGAAACAGACATTTCTGTTTTCTGTCCAATACAACAGCATGAATGAACATCATTATAGTATGTAAATAGATTAACATTGGCTGCAGAGGGTACATCGCGTCTGAGCTTTTGTAGAAAGCCCATTTCCGACTGCATTCAGACAAGGGAGGGGCCACAAATGCGGACCTCCATCAATGATTAATGATGGGAAACCCTGAACACATGCTCTTTATAAAGCTTAAAACCTCGAGAATCTTATTTCCAGATATCTGGGTTATGAGTCACTCTTTGTCTGGCCTCCTCTAATGCCATAAAATGCACCTTCCATCAGAGATAAACCTGTAATAGCAGCATATCTGAGCAGCTAAACCTATTATCCATACATTTGCTTTGCATTCTCGGTGAGGTAGTGGGCCTCGGAGAACTCAGACATGCTTCTAACCGCACACATTAGGGAGTCAATCTCATTTAATTTTCTCTCTGAATCACTAAGGTGTGATTTCTATTGACACACAGAATAGCAGATGGAGCTGTGATTTAATTAGATCCAGTACCCACAAAAACACCATTAAATTTGCAGTTTCAGCTCCTTGATGCCTTCGGAGCCGAGTTTACTGTAGGACTAAATGAAAAATGTAGAATCAATGAATAATTGTATGATATGATGTTACCGTAAATGTTCAAACTTAAGATTCAACACTATAAAATACTTTTGGTAAATGTTGGTCTCAGAGTATTGTTTTACTGATTTTTTTTATATAATCTAATCCTCATTAGGAGTAATTAGCATTAAAAAAGCTGATTAGCTTCCTTTTCTTCTTCTGATAATGGCTTGAGCTGATATAAGCTCTTCTTATTTCTTTAAAACCAAGCGGTCGCCAGTGATTCTGTTTTAAACTTCATCGCGGCATTAATCCGCGTGCCTCGAGTGATAAATCCTGAAGATCCACGGCTAATCTCGCTCAGCACTGAGAGGAGAGTTACCCCCTCTGATATAGCCACAAATCAACCTTTCACAAGCAATTATCATTTAGACAACTCTACTCTGGTATTTAAACACCCCGCAGATAACAGGGAGGGGATCTGGGCCAAAAGTGTGTTTTTGCCTTGATGTGTGTCTTTGTATGTTTCTGAGTGTTTTGAGACTCTGGGCTTTCACTGCAGAGAAAATGGATGAACAAAACTACAGGGAGAAAAGAACCTAATGGTGGCCCTGTTAGGTATGTCTGTGATTTCATAGAAAAAAGGAATATAAATGCGTTATTTGCCTTCAGTCCTTTTTTTTTTTGTACGTTTGCAAACATGAAAAAGCTGACATAAATTCCACTGAAGCGTCACCGAATCAGCTTCTGATGCACAAGGCAAGCTGCCTGCATACATTCATGTATTAAACATGCTTTCATACATGTGTACTGCATGTAAAGGAGATATATTTATATTTTTTACAACATGGCTTTTACAAGCATAAAGAGACACTTGTATCCACACAAAGGCAACTGTTGCTGGATGTTCAACTTCAATACTTTATGCCGTATTGACCAAAATGTGTCCATAGTCACTGACTGGTTATTCTTATGGCTTTGACGATGAGATAACGTTCATCAAGAAATTATTTAGGTCATCAACAACTAACCAGTGACAATATTTACCAGTTACAAAGTCTGTCTTAAGGTTAACTGGCAGACATGAGGTCTGATGTGAAAACATGTAAGTGTGCTTAACGCTTTGTGTGGTAAAGTTTCCTCCATGAAAACAAGTTCAGTTTAGAAATAATAAGTAGTATCATTACTCCGTACAACAATGAAAACATTCAGTATTTTATGGCATCCAGACCCGCTCAGACTGAACAAAATAAAAAACACTTATTGAAAAGAAAGATGAGCTAAAAGTCAAGCTAGCCAAGGCAGACAGGCTTGTGTTGACTCATCTGCTGAACAGATTTTACAAACAAAATCTAATTTTGCATGATAACTACCCCTGCATCCTTGCATATTGAGAGATGCAGTCCAGTGTTTGCCTGCATCAAGACTGTGCCTAAAGTACTGTAGCATCTTTTTTTTCTTTAAAGAAATAACATGTTAATTACTGGGTTATGTGTGTTAAATCTACAGCAAAACCAACAAAACTGACATATCTAGGTACTATCATCAATACCAGTGATAAGCAGTATTTGCCTATTATAATAATCATTTTATTGATTATTATGTGGTCATTTAAGACTGAATTATATTTTGTATTTTAAGTAAATTATTTCTTTTAAAGTTGTTTTTTAAAGCAAAAATAAGATTTCTGAAACCAGATGGAGTTGACACTTCATAAATTACGCAGACTAGTTACCAAGGCAGCTAGAAAACACAGCACAGGCTGCTCTATCTTAAATTAACATCATTTAGCACTAATTTGAAACCTAAATTAAATGACAAAAAATTTAAAAAAACATGTCAATATTTCTTAGTGTGAGTGATTAAAAAAAAAAAAGATTATTAAGTATAGTGCTAAAACTCAGCTGCTGCTGTTTTAGCACCAGAGCTCATTTCAAATGATACACAGTTTTCTAAGCGTCGCACATCTGTTTCTGTTATTAGAGAACTTCAGCATTAAGCCATGTCCTTCATATACACTTTATTTATTTGCAGCTACTGTCGATGATTAGATGTGCCAACTCAACTTTAGATTACTTGTAAATACCTCTCTAACAACCGGCTCCTCATCCCGAATCCCAACCTGTGTTAAGATGGTGTAAAGTCTATGCTTATTACCGTCACCTTTTCACTGTAGCATCCACTCATTAGCTGCCACTGCAGTGAATTATACCTCACAGCTATGCTTTTCACTGCTTTAACAAGGGGTCTGGAGCAGCAAGTTAGTCCCCTCACTATGCTGTTAATGCGCTAATCATTTACAGCATGAGACGCTGCGCTGCACTGGCAGGTAGGAGAGAGCAATTTGGGAGCCGCTGGCTAATTTGGATTCGGTGAAGCATCAGCACTACAAAAAGAAAAAAAAAAAGCAAAAAAAAAAAAAAGCCCAGCTCTCCTAGCCAAGCAGTGCCAAGCATTGCTAACCTCTGCCACTCGTTTAAGGTCACCAATCAGAGAGTGGCGTTTTGAGACGAGGCCAGACACTGTCATTACTTTGCCAGTCACTGATGCTCTTCTCACCCTCCTACCACCCATTGTGCCCAGCACCTTAATAAATTATTCATATACAGAGGAACATGTGAAGGGCACATGCTCAGTCAGGGCTTTGCTTTCACTTCTTTTCATAGGACTGATATAGAAGGAATGCTTTTTTTTTAACATTCTCTTATCTATAATTTGTAGCTCTGAATTTCTGAGCACAGAACTGAATTTAAATGCACTATTATACATAATAATGCATATGAGGATAGAAATACATTCTTAACAGGTCAACTATTCAAATTGCAGGCGGTTTCCCGGATCTTTTGTGTCTCCGTCCATTTTGCTGAGCAGTTTTATCATGTATAGTGTGCCGACCCTCGTAATTACTCCAAATCAGTGAGTAACACCCGTTCCACATTTTGTTTTGCATTCGCTGCATAAACAGAACAGCGAGGCCACTTTATGTGCAGCCATAAAACAAACTCAGGGTGCATATTTCATCAACACCTCCTGACAGATATGAATCAGGGCTGATGTCAAAACCAAATCAGTATTCTGTTAACAGCTCACTTGTGCCTCATTAACGACTGGGCTAGAGGTTGCCATGGCTACCCAGCAGAAAGGCCATCGGGGGTTCACAGTGTCAGCTCCCCCCGCTCTTCACTCCCTTCCACTTTAACCCTCTCCTCAGACACACAAGAGTCATTACCCTTTGGCCCTGATTGCGAGATAAAGTGTGGGCTGTTCTGGAGTTTGGGAACTATACAACAAACGCATTAGGAACACAAATATATAGGCGTTGCATCCGCCGTAAAAGTGTGTATGTTATATAAATTAATGTGTGTGTCTGCCTGGCTGTCGGTGGCTACACTAGCATACCGAGCCATGCTCCTCTTGAGCATTGGACATTAAGCGGCTGCCATGTTCCCAGGTAAAGAGGGCCCCTCTCTTCACTAATGGCACTCCAGCGAATGACCTTGACAGCTTGAAAATGAGCGCATTAAGTAGAACACTTAAATGTATAATTATGCACTTGTTTCAGTGGAACTGTCACTACACTCTGTAGGTTAAATCATTACGGCTTAGATAAGATGAGGGAAAAAAATTAATAATAAAATAAATCCCTTTTTCCCCCCCGAATGTCTATCAAAACAATTAAGGGATGAGACTGGCTTTGATATGAACACATGAAAGGGAGCATACTCCACTCATTAAGTGAGAACATTCAAGAAAAAGCAAAGCAGTGGAGAGGAAAGCAACAAACAGACATTAGTCATTTCTACTAAAAAGAAATAG
>JAPZDY010000016.1:8907686-8938157 GCA_029783645.1 Ctenochaetus hawaiiensis
TTAATAAATGGTTTCAACTTGCTAAGAAAAGGTAAGATGTAGACACTAAAAAAACATTTTCTAATTCAAAAACTACATTTCTTCAGGTTCTGCCTGAGTTCAGAGCAGAGAAAAAAATCATTTTTGTGAAGATCTTAAAATTCTGGCACAGTCTTAGACAAAGCAGATGCAAAACTGGGACTATAAATGGACCGAACTCAAGGTTCACCTGACACAAAGATGCATGGCACTTTGACACTGACTGCGAGAATACATCAGGAAAAACTGAATAAATAAAGGAGTCGGGTGGCTCAAAATTGTTTTAGGTTTCTCTCAGAACACTGCAATCAAATCTGCAACACGTACTCAACTGGCAGTAACTCGGGTTATATAGGGAGAATAAAGATAAGCATATTTACTCCTCAGTCCACCGAGATCCATTCAAGAGAGAGAGAATAAGAGAAAGAGAGCAATTAAGGCCTTTTCTCACTGGACTGCTATGTGACGGCGTGGGTGGAGTTCACTGAGGGTGACCCTGCAAACTGCAGCAACGTCAACACAAGCTAATTGGTTTACAGGTAACACTGAGGCTGGCATGCCGCACTGTAGGTCAAAGGTGACTCAGCAGTATAAAGCAACGTGGTTAATTGTTTAGTAGCAAACTTTTAGAAAAAAAACAACACTGTTAATCTTGATAGTATGGAGCAACTCTGGGTCACATTTCCAAGTAGAATGTGTTACAATAACAGTTTCATCATTACAGAACAGGTTATACTCTAGGTGGCTTCATTAATTTATGATTCAACAACAAGGCAATGAGGATAGTCAAAGATTTGCATTCTTTACCTCTTAGTTAGACATGGAAATCTTATCCTACATTTTAACTGCATGCATGTATTAAACAGTTAAGTAGGCCACTTTTTATTAGGTAAAAGGCATTTATATTGTGGTTAAAAAGATGGTGCTAAAAATATAGTATAGAGACAAAGTGGGAAAACTTCCAAAATAAATCGTCTTCTCTTTCTGTAATTTGAGAAATAAGAACTGATTGCTTTAGCACCCTTTTCAATGCAACGAATTAGGTGTTTTACAATTAAAAGCTAATTAAAGTCATCTTTACACAGATAAAAAAAATGCACTAGCAGCAATATGAACATATATAAACTGCATAATTTAAAAGGAAACAGTTCTAAAAGTAATGTGAATCATCCAACTCTCAGAAATTAAACAAATATGAGACTACTAAAAATGCTAAACTATTTTTGAAGAGAATTTGGCAAAAAGTTATCTAGAGTGAACAGAGATTAGCTCAACTTTAATTTTCTGACTATTAACACACTCGAACTTGAAAAGGAACAGTTTAAAAGGTTTTAGGTATCACATCACAGAATAAATCTTCTGACAGAGTGGCATATTTTTGCTAGGTGGACACACTTTAGAGGTGTTTTTTTCCCCCAGCACAGTGAATCAATAGTGAATCATCTGACCTCCCTGTAAAGGCTGCTGGGTCATAAAGGTCCGTCTGTCCTTTAATCAGCAGATCCAGCTTTAAACCCCTCTGTCAACAAGTCTACACCTTGCTGAGGTGTCTTTGGTCTTACTGGTTACAGCTGCCAAATAAATTTTGATTGTGGCTGCAATGATCTGTCAATCAAAACTACAGTACAGACCTTTCAAACAGAATACAAACAGGTGTTGTGGATCACAGCTCTTAATGTGAAAAACCTATGATGCGCAACGTGTATGTGCACCTGAAAAAGTGTCACAATGAAGCTACAACATATTTCATTGTGCTTTTTTGACATCAATTTGCCATTATTTTACTAGTTTATTATCAGCTCGCAATCATTTTGTTTTTAATTTGACAGTAAGTTATTATGACATCAACTAAATTGGAAGAGCACTCGTGTGTGAGCTGGCAATGTTTGTGTGTTTTAAAATATAACTGATTGATGGTTGATTGTGGACAATAAAAAACACACACAAAAAAACAGTTTTTCCCGACTTTGTTCCAAAGTATTTAAAAACAAAAGAAAAATACCACAAATCACAAGAAACAACACAACCACAGTTTAAGAAATAAAAAATAACTCCCACCTCAAATGACTGTGCATTAATATAATTTAAATGCTTTCAATCAAATGTCAAACTTTAAAAAGCACACAAAAACAGGGCACCCTTGAAGGAAAGTTTTCCTCAGTCAGAATTTTTTTTTTTTTTTAAATGTTGCAATGATTGAATCTTGCATTGACTATAATAGCTTTTGTACAGATAAATGTTAATGTGGCATGTTTTGTCTTGAATACCGATCCAGAAGGTCTTTCTGTGCAGTAGAGCACATGAGTGGCAATGAAAATACTGTATAATGTGTGAATTAGAAGCAGCTTTCATTTATATGTATATATTACAGTTAGAAAATGTAAAAAATGTTTCAGTGCAACACCATTTTAAGCTACTACAGTGGATTTTTCTCCAGGAGTGCATCTGATATAAGAGCACCTTCTGTAGAACATGAAGGTGGGAGTGAGACACTTTGATTTATGACTTGCTGGGGAAAAAGTTCTGCAGTGTTTGGATCTCTCTACTACAGTAAAAGCATTGCAGTGCACCATAATGAGAGCTTTACTTTCTGCACTTGAACAGTCAGCACATCAGGCCTCAAGTGCAATTATGGAATCAAATTTCAATAGTGGAGCTCATATTAGGGAGATATTTCCATTTCCAGGACTTGTAATTTCAAAAAGAGTGTCGTGATCATTGCAGGATTGGGTCATTGCAATTCCTTTTGCTTGATAATCAAGCTGAGAGTTTGCTGGCAGCCCAACAAACCCACTGTCAGCCTATCCTGCTTGAGCCTGTTTAAAAGAAGATGCACTCAAAGTAGGCCATTTTTCAGTTTACCTTCATTTTCCACATGACGAATCACAAAGTCTGAATAAAAATGCTGTACAGTGTTTTTACTACGCATCTGATTGAAGCTCACCTTCCTGACAGCTTATCATATTCTGGCCCTGAAATTCTTTATGCAGAACTGAGAGTCAATGCATAAGATAGATATATATTTTTCACTTTTTTTCATCTTATTACGCTTCTCCTCTGTGAAACAACATAAAGAGAGAAGGTGAATGCACAGCAGAAGCCCCTTTCCCACATAAATTACCCAGGAAAAAAATAACACAGAGCGAAAGAGCCTGTCTCAAAAGATGCCTCAATTCATAGGCCAAAAATGGAAAACAAAACAAGCCAAACTTCAAGCCAATTTAGTGTTTAGAGCTATCACTAAGGGCAATGAGGCAAATAGCTTCTGGCAGATCATTTAAAGCTGCATTTTCTCTGCCATTTCTCAAGATGTTACAGTGTTATTGCTGCTATTTTCTTCTGGGATATGTCAAGGTTGAGGCACGTGGAAAATCTCATATGATATGCAACTGCTGGTCTTTTGGGTCTTTCAAATGCCTATAAAAATGCATTGAATAGGACAAAAGATTCAGAGGATTAAAAGTATTTAATTCCTGAATACATGCATACCTAAATTTGTTCTACATGTAATTTGCTGCAACTTTAATCATACTGCATCGTTGTATTAATATTTTTTAGCAATATTTATTCACACAGAAAAATTTCCTTACAATTTCTGACCAAAAGTAATTTTAATGCAATGCTGTCTATGTGCTTTTATTTTGGTTTTGAAAACCGCAGTTTTACCATTAATCCAACATTTAACACGCCATTAAATTCTGAGTAACATGAGTGTAAAGATCTTGAAAACTTTTCAGACAAAATTCAGCGTGCACTACAATAAAGACACTTATTGTTTGACATGCCTAAAGGAAATTTTCCCATTAACCATCAATAATATATAACAGAATGCAAAAGATTCTACGTAGGTGTGAAGTGAGTTGGCTCAAAATAATATTTTACACTTTTCCTCCTCAAAGGTGTAAAAAAAATGGCTCTTAACACTAAAACGTGCTAGGATAGCTACTTCACCATAACTTAAGGTGATAATTAGAGTTCCCACATTAAAAGTGAAAAAAAAGAACTAAGCCAATAATCTGAAGCTTTGAAACTTGGAAAGTGACTGTTAAACATCTGCTCTCACAGCAGTCCTGCTCACTTTAAAAGTTTTCCTTCGTGCATAAGCTGATTTTAAGAGACACACTTAAACTAACAGAGTGCAAAAATGTGAGCGTAGCTTTCAACGCCATTCAAATATGGTGATGAATAAGTATGGAATAAACAGTAGCTGGTGATTTTTATGATTAGAAAGTAAAGGTAAAATAACAGGAATCTAAGCTTAAATACCAGAAAAGGTTGAGTTTAGGGTAGGGGAAATGTCATTTTTGACAAAGGTGTGATTTTAAGTTTGTGGCAATAGTCTGAACACAAAGTGAGGTGCAAAGAGCAGTGGTTTCTAGAGGTTGGTAGGTGAGAACATGACTGGCCTGCAGAAATACCTGGCCTCAACCCTATTCATCACCTTTTGGATGAACTGGAATCCCAACTGACAGCCAGGCCTTATCACTCAACAACTGCCCGAGCTCACTTATGCTCTTGGGGCTGAAAGGGAGCAAATGCCTGAAGCTAGGTTGCATAGCCTTGCAGAGACCTTTCCCATTAGAGTGGAGGCAGTTAAAGCAGCATACTAATCTCTATTGTTCTAGACTGAGATGTTTAACAATCACATAAGGCTCTAATGCTAGGATATCTTCATCGGCAGGATAATGGTCTCTACACTTGGCCCCATAATGTAAATTAATAATAAGCCAGCAATTACGTATCTCTTAAGTATATGTGGAAATATGTGGAGAGATAGAAGGTGTTTCTTGAGCTCTGAAAGTAGTTGGATGAGGTAGCTATAACTCTTGTGTCTCCTTCTTAGCTTTTTCTTGGGTCCTCAACCACAAATTGCAATCTTCCTCATCAGATGCAGTCAGTTACCATGAGATATCTGGTTTAATATATAAAGGTTTCAACTCCATGAGAAGTCAGCAAGTGAATACAAGCAAAACCTCATCCACTGATGAAGATGCAGCTAAAAGCTCCACAAAAATCCAATACATTAACATTACTCGGGGATTATTTTTGGCAAGATGTTCCTATATCAATGTTTTTTAAGTTGAGACAGATGTAATTTCTAATAAAATTTTAAAGTTTAAAATTGTAAAGTTTAAACCAAGTCTGTGTAATAAAATCGGTATTAATGCGGATATTAAACCCAGCATATCAGATCCGAGCATCACATGTAAACATACAGGCTTTCAAGGTGAAACATGTACAGCAAGTTATTCTGACATTATACAGGTTTGAAAAATTCATATATCATCATCTTTCCTGGTCTACAGGCAATAAGAAAACACCTCTCATGACTACTATTTTCAGCCTACATATGACTTTGCTTTCCATAACTTCATCTCATCTTCTGACATTTGAAAGAGAGTAATTTCCAAATGGAACATTTGTTATGTTGTTATGTTATTACAGTCTTATTCTCCGTCTCTGCATGTTTAACATTTGAACAACATAGCAGAAATGGCTTTCTCAGGGCGAGAAGTTGTAATGTGCTTCCTCTGGCTGTGAAATATTATTCTCAATTATAGGTGTTTTTGGTGTAGTAATTTGATAGGAGTGATCCATTTCAATAATTTGCTTCAATTTCCACCATGCCAATGCCACTCCTCAAAATTCATATTAAATGGGTCAAATGCGCTAAAAGCCTTGGCTCCGTTTTCAGGCAGAAAATGCTCTGGATAACAGGTTAGTAGATCAGAACAATCATGGTTATGCTAATGTACCCAAAAACTCCTTGGTAAATACAGACCTAAATGTCTTACAGGGTGCAAAGGAAAGTGTTTCTTTTTACAGCTGGTACAAATGTGTTTATGCAATCATAATATGTTTATTCTCAAGCAAGACTGCCACTTTTTCTTTTGGAGGGAACTAAACTTAAACTAAATGTTGGGCCAATGACAGCAATCACATGCCTACTGTGTTGTTAAAGAAGTATTACACTTCCAGAAAAGCTGTCTTTTCATAAAATATTTTCTGGTGCTACATGGCTAGAGACAACAGAAGTAAATAACTATAAAATTTTTTGCTTGGGTAAAAGGTAAAAATCCTAAAATAACCAGAGCACATTTGCACAGGACAAATAAACACTCCTGCCGGGGGCCTGAGTGATCTACTGCCTGTTGGGTGATGCTTGATTTTGGTTGCCAGTTTTTAAACAGAGGCAATATGGCAACCGGCTGGTCAGAAAAGGATATTACAGCTAAATGGTTCACTAAAAATGTTCCTAAAAATACTTTAGGTGAGAAATAGGCAAAGCAGTTACTAAATCTTTGTTCCCAGTTTAACAGCACTGCCTCATTTTCTTGTGAATTTTGTTGGCTGCCCCTTTCAGGAGCCGAGAGAAAGAGATCAGTGTCTCTCCCTCTCAATTTAACTTCTATACTGTTTCTGTTCGTGGAGGTGAGGGGGGGGGCTTACAAAAATAGTACAATCTGCAGTTCCAACAACATAAGAACCAGCAAAAGTTTGCAGGCAAATGAGTGGGGGACTCTGGGTGCAAAAAAGGGGAGTAACATTGTTTATTCTGTACATATTCCCAACATTTTAATGATACAAAACTGGATAAGAATCTGCCCTAAGATTAGGATAAATAATTAAAATTAGGGATCTTGCTTATTTAAAGAGAATTTTAACTGAGAAAATTTAACAGCATTAACTGGGATTTATATTGCAGATTTTTTTCACTAATTTAGATCTTTTTGGCTTGAAACTTCTAGCCAGCTAAATTAAACCTCATGTTGGGTTATACTGCAACCCATCATTAGCATCGGGTCAAATGATTTGAAGTGGATTTGCCTCTTTTTTTCCTCTCACTTATACAGAGTCATAAGACTTTGGAGGAATTGTGTTTTTACTGGTACTAAAATATTTCATAAAGCACCTTTAGCTGTTAATAGCAACGCCAGACCGGTCTGCTTTGGCTAGACTGAGGATAAAACATGCAGTGAGTGCCACTTTCCAGAAATGGAAACCTTGACTAAAGACTCTGTCTATATGTGGGTTGTAAGGTTAAAAATAATGTCAAACATTGCTGAAGTACTTGTACATTATTTATGTAAAAAGTCACACCATAATGTTGTAAAATGTGTGAAAGGCAGCGATTTTTTTATACAAGTTGAGCAGAGCAGCAAAGCAGAGTAGAAAAATGCTCATTATAGTCCATCCGTCTGAGAGAAAAACCTCTGTGTGCGAAGGAAAATAATTACACTTTCGCTGAAGTTCTTACAGATACTAAATTAGATCTTATTAGATTTGATTAGATAAGATAAAGCCTGTTGATCTCACCAGGAAGTTCAGGTTGTCACAGCAGGAACTGTAAATGAGACACAGCACGACAAGAACGAAAATATAAACACTGATTAACAAAGGGATGTTTTATTTTATACACAAAGAAACTTTGCTGCCTCTCTTCTGGCTTTTCCTCATTTTTACTTAATACTTCATTGTCTCTTTGGTCTGTCTGGTAAAATTACTGATGATACCACTGAACATTTAAGCTGAAGCTTCAAATCAAAGCACTCAGCACAGTAAGGACAATGAAAATCTAGAAATAAATGTTTTTGCACCAGTTTCTGGTTCTGTATTACATTCATTGACGTCAACGCTTCTGCCGACAGTGATTGTGACCTTAACTTCTTTAAAGTTATTTTATTCATAAAAAAAAAAAACACCAGTTTAAAAATATTCTTCAGTCCCTTCTTGTTCTCATTAGTAAAGCTGAGAAGAAGAGTCGTGGCTAGCTCCTGCCTACACAAACACTGTACGTATACATCCTGAAATCAGCTTTTCACTCAGCAATCCCATTCTTACTTCTAAAGTTAATTAAAACAAGTAATCTGAATAAGATAATTGGCAAACAGAGCTGAAGTACTCATGACGCTTGTGTATAAATACTTAATTTATGGTGAATCTGTTAGATTAACAAATACTTTGTTGCCACTTGCATCGGATAATATTCCCATAATGTATATATAATGTTATATTATATCAGTATCAGTAAAAGACAAGCAGATCACAGTTCCCAAATATAAGAGATACTTTGAAAATTTGCTGTGTAGTTATCAGACTTCAGCGAACAAAAATCCTAAATATAAACTATTTTTTCAAGCTTTATGCTGAAACTTTTCAGTCCTGGTTCCCTCGATCAAGCACATGTGCAGCTCATGCTTGAAAATGTATGTAACTCGAGCTGTTATGGCACAAACAATAATGACAACAGTAAAGATGATTAACTTGGCGCAGAATTTTCTCACTCCGAATTAGAAACAGGAGGTCTGGGTGTGCGGTGACAGGCTGGGATGAACAAAAGAAATATCTGAAAAGTTGACCCAGACTGTTTCAACACAACCAGCCCACAGATTCTGTGCTCGCTGCCCACTTCTATGGCCATGCAGTTGGCAGCATAACAAAGACTGATGGGATGTGAGGATTTTATGACCCCACCAGACACACATGCGCTGCCTGCCAGCCCACAGGTCTACTGGACAAACGGAAAAAACTCATGCTACTTCAGATGGCCACCCCTGCTGTGTAATGGGCAGAATCTCCACGTGCTTTCAGTTGCTTACAGGAAGGAACCAGCATCTTGAAAGCCAAAGGCTTTGTTGAATCACAATCGGGCGTGGGAGGCAGTGATTCACCATTAAGATTAACTGACTGTGCTCTTCAACATGGCGTCTTGGAAAAACTTAACAGAAGGTATGCGAATATGCAAGGTTCCACTAATAAATACCTCACAGCAGAGATGGTGGACTGATTTAACGGTTAAACTGTAGATAAATATAGACAGAACAGAAATGCAATACTTTAAAATGGTTGCTGTTTCTTCTATATGCAAACCAGTCATTCCTGATTATATAAAATGTCTTTAAAAAGGCCTGTTTAAGAAGGAAATAACATTAATGGATGTTTAAATATGTGGTCATGTCAGTGCAAATGTGAGCTTCAAGTACAGATTTGGTGATTAAAAAAATGACTGAAATGAGTCTTTTAAAGCATAACTCTTCTTATATTCTATATTCTTTTCAAGGCCAATAAAATCTCATTAAAAGAGCAAATCTTAGAGTAATAGTAAGAGATTTTACTAACAAGTATTATCTGTTAAGATAAAGCCTGCTAAAAGCTTCTCCTCTGTGCCATATATCGATGTAAATTAATCCTTGATGTTTTATGAATTTACATATATATATATTACTTTCAATCAAATTATGCAAATCTAATACGTTTTTAAAGATTTCTTTCTTCAGTAGAAACTGGTTGGCTAAGTTGGATATGATCAAGAGACCAACTTACACATGGTGTGTTTTGGTGTTTCCTTTGATTATGTTGATGGTCAGAAAACACAGAATAGCAAACATTATCTTTTAACAATGTCAGATTCTCTTCGACATGACAGAATTTATATCTTAAAGCAGGTGAATGTTATCATTCTGCCTCTCTGTTATTGACAAATGACCAAATGTGACCTTTTGAAGTTAATTAATTGCATGAGCAGCTCATTAAGAGCAATGCAAAATTTCATGCTTTAATTTAACAACAGTGTCTGTGCCACATCTATCATAATTTGAGAGCTACTGGGTGTGACAAAGTGCTCATGCTCGAGGGCATGGATCTGCATAAACAGCTACTGCGGCACAACCACTTATTTTAACAACATTCCAATTATGGTTAACCAGGCCCTCTGCCTTTCTGTCCCCTCAACAAACCCAGGCAACAAGGTTCTCATTTCATCTGTGCACACGCATGTATTCGTCATTTGTTAGCTGGTTTGCTTTTTAGCATCATTTCTAATAGCAAAAGGGGCCCTTATATTGATGCATAACATCAAAAGACAATTTCTCCTTTTAATTACTTGTCCTCACTTCTAGGAAACCTGATATGGCAGATGATCTTAAGAATATTATCTGTGCTAACAGGAACTTTACAGAAATGTTTCCATTACTGACAAGTACTAGCCAGACAGCAAATAATGTACTGTCTGAAGATCCCAGTGGTCCTGTCAAACCCTATTTGCAGCTAGATGGTATTCATGGCACAGCTCTTATGAAATCTACCACATATATGGCTTTTCATTTCCATGTTGCTCTCACGACAGTCAGCAGACACGTCTAGGACTTCACACCAGCCGCCTTGCAATGGTTTATATCCAATTTGAAACAGCTCCCTCTAGGCTATCCTTAAGGAGTCTCTTTCTTCCCGAGGATAACCCAGTGCACTGCTAAGGCCATGTGATGTTCTACAGACAGTTAGAAGTGTCACTTGTGCTGCGTTATCCCTCTCTCTTCTCTGTCAAAGCTGAACCACAGTGGCGGGCATGACTCACTGAAGTGCTGTACTTTCTAATGACACGAGAGCGGAGGCTGAGTCAATCTGACCTGACAGTCTTGCATAAATCACGGCCCATCGATTTAAGTTGCTTTGAGGAGTGTCAACAAATCCACAGGAGGAATATTAGACTCTGCTGTAGGTAGGGACTCCGCCTCTGAGAACTCATTATGGGGTGTCTTCCTTCATGCTGTGCCAGGCTGTGTTGACTGAATTGCCAAGCTTATTTCTGATTCACTGGCAGAAGCCTACGTTTTAAATTCCTGACTCGTGATTAGGGCCCACCAGCACTCTGAAGACCATTTTTAAGGGGAAATACATAGATTTTTAATGGGTGTATTTTTCGGAGGTGAGCTTCAATAGTACAAATGTGATGTAATGTAAAAAAGAAAGTTAACTGCCGGAGAGAGGTGCATGAAGGTGCAGAAATAAATGCTATTTAATAATAATGTAACAAGAACCAGCTGCCTCCTTCAGCTTTAATTTATGGTTTTTATGGTCTTTAGAGAAACTGATGAGAATCCCACTACCTTTATACATATATAAATGCATATGTATATAAATATATGTTCCCAAGGACAAACAAGAGACAACTTGAAGCCCCAGTTTGCTGAAGTGATTCACACCATACCGAGGCGAGGCAGAAGCAAAGCTGAAGAAATAACTTGACAAAGAGGTGCAGGGAAAGAGGTTCCTCCTTCGCAAAGACAAAAGGAGAAATCTCAGCTGACACCCTCAGACAGAAATGAAACACAGTTTCAACATTAACAAGTTCGGCCTGTAATATACAAGCGTAAACAGCGGCAAATCAAGTTTCTGTTAAACCCCTTAAAAGCTATCAGTACTTTCTCTTTCCTTGCACCTTTATGGTTGTCTAATAAACTGAACTGCCTCATATGTGTCACTGTCATCACCTGATCCACACCTGGCGGCATCTGAAACCTTTTTCCCGACACCTCAGACCAGCACCAGTTAAATTTCATCCACTGAAACAGCCTATTAGTTATATTACAGATAGACAGTGTTCAGCTCAGCAATCTTTTATGGCTTCAGGCACTTTTTTTTATCATTGTCTTCCACTCAAGGAAAAAAATGAGGAAACATTTAATCAAACATGAGCAGGGCTTAGCGTCACCTATATGATTCGATCCAGCACCTCACTGTGTTCTCCGTTCTGTCACTTTTAATTTTTCCCATTAAAGCGACTCATAAACCTCTTGTTTAGCTATTCAGTATGCAGTCTAAATCTGATTGTAACAGAGAGAGTGAAAGAGATAGAGCGAGCAAGAGAGATTTCAGGTGACATCTGAAGCGTGTGGATTTTGTGCACGTCACGTGAACAAAGTCGAGGAACTGCCATTTGAATTAGGATACGTCACGGACTGCTGCAACAAGGACGAAATTGGCAAAATGTCTGTTACAATTACTGCGAGACCCACAGCTAAGCAAGTAGGTGTTTGTGCTGTGAAATTGTGAAATGTGTATTGATCAATTAGGAGGTGAGTGTGTAGGTGTGGCACTGTCCATATTACTGAAATGGAGGGAATAAGATCCATGACTGGAGACCTACGGACAGAACTCCTTACTTAGTTTCTTAGCCAGTTTACTTTTTACGGTTGTAAACAGAAGTTTTGTCCATAATTCAATTTTGCCTTTACTGTAGCAATCAACAGACAAAAGGAAAATGCAGAAAGTAAGGGGGCAGTGAGGGAAAGAGAGGAAGAGGTGAACATGAGAGCTGCCACAAATCATAAACAGCTGTTTACACACCACCCCCTGCAGATTTTGAGTGAGTACTGTAACTAGTGTTAATAAATAAGGCTTAGCTCTTGTTCACATCTTTGTTTAGTTTTGTTTATGTTTTACAGCTGGAACCTTTGCGTTGTGGACGCACTGTACATTTTTTTAAATGTGTTTGGTGATACCCCCCACCCCTACACCCCCAACCTGCTGAAACAACAACCCCCCCCTCTGTGTTCCAGGACCTCACGATTCACAGATTAAGCAGTGAATGTGAGGGATCTGAACACCCGGGAGGGCAGACGCAAGATGGTTTGAACCGATGATCAAGAAGCTGGAAAAGATGTGTGTGATTCTGTTCCATTATTGGAAATGAACTGTAGCTCTGCTTGTTCTCTACTCGAGGGCATGGGAGGGAGTGCTATAGAAAGCCGTTGGTTTATGTGTCTGTCAATGTCATGTCTTTTCAGGATCACAGATCAAGGCGAACACAAGGATAAAGGGGGGGCAGGGTAGAGAACTGGTACATTGCTGAGAGGGTGCTGGTAGGTCAAAAGACCTTCAACGGAGTTGACGCTTGTGGATATTGTGCTCCTCAGTGAGTTTAAGGATGAAAAATAACAGGGCATGAGACTAAAAGGACAGGGAAAGATTACAGAGTACAGTATTGGTTTATGTACAAAAGATTAATGCTGTGATAAATAATCTGACAAGAAACAGCCTCAATGACTTAAATAGAACTTTTTAGTTTATATTTTTGTTTTCTGACTATCATAACCCGGGATACTGAAATTTACAGCTAAAGGTTTGACTGGTTAACATTACGCCTTTTAGCTACCAGTTCAGCACCTATCAAGCTCACCATTTTTACCCACCAGCTAGCTGATTGAGCAAACATCAGCTCCATGAGGTGCAGATGAAATTTTTAGCCATAAAGTAGTTAAAGCCAGTTTAACTTCCAGGAAATAAATTAGCATCCATGTGGAAAACAGAAATAAAGAGCAGCTTCAATTTTATATAGAATTAGTTGGCAGGTATGGAAGCATGTAAGCTCAGACGCATATTTAGCATTTAACTCTAGCATTACCATGCCTTGGCAATTAATAATTAATTTGATTTAATTATTAATATAGAAAAAGATTATAAAGTAAGGACTAACCAGTGTGTTTAGCAAATGTCAGGTTATTATCTAGTAGCTAGAAAGTAAACATTTAAATGTAAAATGAAGAAGGACAGAGTCTTAACTCTAATAGTTAGCCCACTCAGTTAGCATCTGAGATCACCTTCAACAAAGTAGGAAGCAATGCTCAAATACAACTGCAAGTAAACTAGTTAGCCGGACATGCTAACATTTATAGATGAATATAATGTTTATACTACTTCTTTGGAAAGACTAAAAATAGACACTATTCTCACGTGGAAAAGCCTAAGCTTGATAGGTGTCGTACAAGGAGTACGACTGGCCAATCACCGTCTGAGGAAGCTGTTTACTTGTTTATTCTTACTCTTACATCCTGCTCCTGTGCCAAAATTAGTTCTTTTAAGTAAAGGATGATCATTGTCATGGTAGAAATCCCTAAATTCCTACTCAACAACATGAAACAATCTCATAACTCACATGTAGAGCATTGTTATTGCAACACTGTCTGCAGTAAAAAGACTAAGATTGATTTTTCTGGCCATTGTACAAGATTTGCAACTTTCTGTTTTCAGATTTTGCCTCCTAAATGGCAAACTAAGCAAACAAATCACACTGGTGTATAAGGGCATGGGAAAACCACTGAATCCAAGGATGTCTGAAAAATATATTTGCAGTGCAGATCTCAGTGCAGATCTCAGATAATTTTCTTTCAAAACTGCAACCACCCACAGGCTTCTAAAGCTCCAGCTGGCAAGCAATCCTGAGGAGAACAGATTCTACCCCAGCAGGGGCCATAGGGATGCAGCGGGAGAGAGTAAAAGAAGCTCATTCTGTTGATTAAATTTAGTTGATTTAGCTGCCTGGCTTTCTCCAGGGTGACTTGGAGCTCACAAATTATCAACTTTAAATGGTGGATCTTAACTGAGATGGTTCACATTTGCTACAGAGAGAATTTGTTTTAGTACAGTTGCTCAAAATAGGATGGATTTCAGCCTTAGGTTGATTTTCTGATGTGTTTTTTTACTTTTCTACCCAGTGTTTTTTATGTTGACCTGAAGTGCACAGGTACTGCACAAGTATTTGCTTTCAATCATTTCCATAATTGCTGAACATTTTAACAACTTGTGACAAAACTGTTAAAACAACAAAATGTATTTTTCTGACAGTGTGTGCATTTTTATAAGTTTCTTAAATGAAAGCATATTGTTGTGCACAACCACATATTTTAGGGCTAGTTTATATATCGATGACAAACACAAAAGAGCATATACAAGTAAAAACAGTTCTGTCAGTACTCACTCATATACTTTCAGCTTGTAACACTGGCTGTTTAAAAACAGAAACTCCCAGTCTGTTCCATAGTCTATGGCCAGCTTCTTACGAAGATCACTATGAAAAAGAAAAAACATGTAAAAGACAAACTGTATTAGATTGTTATTTTATATAATTTAGTTAAGTTGAAACTAATGTGATACCCTGTACAATCGTAGACATTTAAATGTTACATTTGAACGTCTGGCTCCCAAAAACAGACCAAATGCCCTTTTACATATGAGAGAAACAAGTGTTCTGGATGTAGGTCATTTGTTTTCAAGTATCTCACAGGATGCTGTAGTAACATCTAGAGAACTCTGCATTGTGCTAAAAACTTTGCTTTATTTTTTGCCACTTAAAATACACAGTATTTCTTTTCTGCTGCCAGGGGTTTCTTAATTAAAACACTGAAAACAAAAGACATAGATTAATAAAGTTAATAAAGAAGTTGTTGTCTCCATTGTTAAACAGCAATTACAGTAGATGAAAACCAATCTGACATGAACTAAATGCAAATGTTCTTAGATAATTTAATGAGTAATTAGTTTGATTCACTTTACTGACTAAAACTTAAGGTAGTTTAGCTGTTAAGTTTTTTTGTTTACTCTCTGATGTATCTTCCAGTGTCTCCCATGACACTTTAACATCCTAACATACTGGCCTTTATTTTAATATTCACGACCCAGAATCACTGATAGGGTTAACAAATGTTTATAGATGGTGATTGTGTCACTGGAGGTTGATATGGTGGGGAGGCATAGGTTGATGATTAAGGGTCAGGAATATAAATACCATTCCCTGAAGGGCAGGGGTCTTAACATTCAGACACAAAGTCAATATTCGTGGAAACTGCCCTTTATAGCAGGCTAAAGGAATAAAAAGGTGTTAACTACTGAGGAAGAGACTCATTCTGTACCAGTTCAAAAAAGATATGAACACACAAATTCACTAGCATATTTATATTTGCAATCGGATAAAGGATATGGCCTGAGGAGAACAAGTCGGGGGATGCTCCAGCTCACATATATGATAGTGACTCATTTAACCAGGAGCAGCTGAAGCAAGGTGGACAATAAAGAAATAGAGCAACTGAAGCACTGCCAGCGCCCTTTTTCCTCTGTTCCCCTCATGCAGGCGTTTGTTTAGGGGGAAAAAATCTTGACCTTTCGGTAACTGCCATCTCTGCGGTTGGCTCTCCTACTATAATGAACAGTTTCAGGCCTAAGGGCCACAGTAGCTACTTATCGGCTATTGCTGGCTGGCTCAGAGCTCTGTGACAACATCTGAGCAGAGGCTAAAGCATGTAACAGGAATTCTCATCCAGATCTGCCCAGCTTTCTCTTCTTGTTCTTCATGTGACAGTATATTCTGGGTTATGTTATGGAGGAATTAGAACTTAAGACTGACACTACAGAATCAATTAAATGTCTTAAGATTAAAAAAAAAAAATCAATGTACAACATTTTGAAGCCGACATATTCTCCGGATGGAAATATTAGTATGTAACTAATTTGTTTTGGCAGGAGGTCATTTTTGTCCATTAACACAAAATAATTGCAGCTCTTGCCACACTAATTTCTACCATGTCTGTCTTTAAAAAATGACACAAGAAGTTTGAATAATTCATAGCCTGGCAGACACTCTTTTGCTCAAACTAAGTTGGAATAGGCCTACCAACCAGTACACAGTAGGCAACCAACTGCGTTTGTTTTTCTTCATTAAAATTAGCCTTAGGTATCACACAGTGCAAATTCATTACTGTGCAGCTTCTCTCTTTAGTGGAGAGAGATGAAGTCTATTTTAAGGCCCGGTTACATACAATGCAACTCTGCCTGCACTGCTATAGCTATGTGAGAAGCAAATGTATCATCCACGCAAAGTGTAAATTTAAGGATTCAGCCACAAAGACGTGACAATGGAGGCTAGTCTGCTTCTATTTCTTTGGTATTCTTCTCTTACCTTATTTCCATGTTGACTGTCTCATAGGCTTCTTCTACCTTCTTCAGATTGGTAGCCTCCCACTCTGCAGCTAGACAAAACAAAAGGTCAGACAAATTAACAATGTGGAGTTGTTGCATCTCGGCAGCTGCGTGTTGCCAAACAGTGGGCTCTTAATATAGGCTGTTAAATCTAGGACTGGGAGAGGAGCATGGCTGCGTAAAAACAGAAAAAATTGGGGTTTTTTTTCCAGGTGTGCTAGGTGTAGAAAGTCCTGCTGGCATATTAGTCTCTTCGCACTTTCAACTGTGTTAACGGAGACCGAGGGAGAAAAGGAGTCAGAGGGAGTGCGAGAGCATCAGAGGTGCCCACAGCGTTGATATGTTTGTCTCTCTTTGTCACACTAGCATGTTCCTGTCAAGACTCCAGCAGGAAGCCAGATCTTCAAAGCCCTTTTAGGTGACTCTGTCAGGTTAAAAAGAAACCTTATGAACTGTAAAGAAAAATCTGTATTTAAAACCCTTTTTTATTGCATATTTTACCATTACAATGAATTGAAAATGGCTGGTTGGAGGTGGAATCTCAAAAATACAAGAAATATCTATAATACTTTTAAGATGCATTAAAGGTCCATCAAAATATTGCAAGTGACATGTGGCTTGGAGTCAGTGTGTAAGAATAACTTAACAATAACACAGATTTTTTTATTAGACTTGCACCTACACACGGTGTGTGTACAAGCAGGCTTTCTCAAATCAATGCTGACATCCCAATATGTCATTTGCAATCTGTTATGCATCACTTACAAAGAAAGGCTGACACAAAAGCAGAAAAGGATTAAACATGAACAAATGGGCTGAAAAGCTGAGGAAAACAGAAGAGATGAAGGGCTGACAAGACTTAGGTTTAATTGTCGAGTGCTGATGGAGCTGGGGATTTAGTGCAACCTGTGGTGGACAGGTTCATCTCTTGTCAAGGAAAACTCTCCCTGGGCACCGTGGCAACAGAAAGTCATGCGAACGCGATAAGGACTGTGTGGGAAGCTGTCACAGCTCTGGCCTGAATACCAATTAGCATGTTCCTTGCATGTGGTCTCAGCTGGTTGCCCATAAAGATACCCCCCACACAATTCCCCCGACACTTATTTCTTGCCGAACCTAGTACAGATGTGGTGTGTCCGAGAGGCAAGCTGTGATTTCCCATGCCGAACGGCTATTTTTATAGCACCAAGAAAAGGAGATCTGTTCCTAACCCATCCCTGATCCCCTCAAACTCCTTCAGAAAATCACAAGAATGTTCTCCCCAGCCTTTTCTTGCATACTCTCCGAGTCCCTCATCTTGCCCTATTTCTCTTCTTTCTTTTTTTTCGCCCAGACACACACACAGACACACCAATCATCAGGCTCAGAAATGACAAAAGGAGACGTAAGAATCCCAAGTGGCTGACATTTGACCCCTTGTAGCAGCCCAGTCGTATACAGAGAGAGTGGAGACGGTAAGAAGGGGAGGGGGGAGGCTGAGGAGGGAATAGAAAGACCGAGAGAGCAGCCAGGCGTACAGAAGTACCCAGAGCAGGAAACACAGGGCGAGCAAAGCCCTCTGGAATGGTTTCTGCACCAGCCAGGCCGACAAACGGTACTAAAAAGAACCTCATGCTTACGGTCTAATGACTGCAAGAATTAGATTATCTACCATACGGTCAATGGATGTCATGGCATCACAATCACAACAAGCATAAATTAACTACTCAACCTTTTTTTTTTATGTACTCACGCTACATCATTTGTTAGTGTGCAAATTAAGTCTAATCATCATAATGGCTCACTTCAACAGACAGATCCTGACAATTATTATTCTCATCATGTCTTTTAATATACTGAAATTAAAAAAGCTTTTTTCTGCATGCATATGGAAAATGTAGGGGAAGTTGAAGCTACATTGACCAATATATGACATTTTCCACTTCAGGACGCTTACTGTACTTCGCTTTTAGCACTAGATGCTATCAAGAGGGTTACTAAATCACAGAGGCTGTGTACAAAAATAGAAATAAGGGAGGAATACACGATACAGTGTATGCCATCTTCTGTCGGAAATCTCCAGTGCATACATACCTTGAGCAGAAGACCAGAGATGCTCTGTTTACATGCGAATGGATCAATAAGCAAGACAATTTCTCTGCAGCTCTAAGAAAAGAAGGCTGGGAGTCTGTGCAATGTGCGCCGCAGCAATGCATTCGAAAACAAGGGTATTGCAGTGAGGCCACCCTTGAACCTCACACTTACACAAGCAACAGACACTTTTAGGTAGATTATGTCGACTACAAGGCACATGTAGGAGTTTGCTTTGTTGTCTGTGAAGCTCTTTAAAATAAAGACAGTATGCTGGAGCTTCCCCATTGGCTTCCATTCACTTTCCTTCACTACCTCTGTTATCCATCCCCCTTATTCTTTACATCCTGACTTTAAAATTCTCACTTCCTTCAGTATTTTCAGCATGAGCTCCTCAGAGTGTTCCTGTCACCCTAAACTCCCTCTCCCAGGCTCCATTTTCTCTCCATTCCCCTCAGTTTCTCTCCTCAAGTGACGTACTTGTTCTGACTGCAGAGTGGGGAGCGGGGAGGGCTAAAATATAGGTTGTGTATTCCTATAATGAAACGTTTATGGCAGGTTGTGGCAATGAGCAAGAGGCCTTTCAGATACTGTCAACAGGGCTGGCGATAGCATTAATAGCCACCTGCTAGCATCAAACACGACCGCCCAAAGGTGCAAATTACTCCTTTTTTCTTAAAAGGAGCTATGTTATCAAAACAAATTTAACAAAAGGTATTAAGGGAGGTGTTACATGATACAGAAAATAATGAATGTTATGTTATACCTTGTGTTTTTCTCTTTATTCACCCAAATCTGGCAAATCATTCTGAAACTGTAGCACAGGCTGCTGGGAGTTAAGGAGAGGTCAACCTCACCCCCTGCATAATCGTTGTGTTGGAGTGTCTGATTGTATTAGGGTTGAGTGAATAACAGTAGCTGGCAGAAATAGCATCATGTTTTGAACTATCAGTGCAATTCATAGCCCTGCGACTGACTCAGTTTGTATTCATTCTCCCACACTCTCCTGCAACTCTCTCTTTTATCCACAGCGGTCTGAAGGACAAGTGCAGCACCACGACTAGGACGCACTGAAATTAAGAATGGATCTATTCACTGCACGACTGCCATTATATTAAACTATATGAGCCAGGGCTGAGAGCAGTGAGCATCAGTGGTCACATAATGTAATTTGATTATTAGAATGCAGTCAAATGTTTCATATTAATGATTTGAAAAAGCTCGTTATATTATCCGCTAGACATATGTGGGTTTTGTGTTTCCCTTGCACTTGTTTTGACTGACAAGGTCAAACATTCAGGCCTCACTGGTCACATGTTAACAGTAAACGTTACGCTCAAGGTTTAGAATTAGTGCTGAGACAAATAGTTGATTAATTATTTCACAGGAAAATAAATATTTCATGTTTAGGTGATAGGTCAAGAACAAATGAAAAAAAGTGTATTCAGCTTCAGAAATGTAAAAAAAAATAGTTTTTCTCTTTTTTCTCTTCGCACGAAGCAAAACGAGCAGTTTAAAGATAATGTCATGGGAAACTGTGACCGACATTTTCTTGCTAATTTTTGATTCCTTGTGGGCTGAAAAATAATTGTTTTATTTTTAAAAAATGAAATAAAATAATAAATACTTTAATTAGCAACTCTAGCCCAAAACACTTACACATCTTATTGGTTAAAAAATCTATTATACCTAAAGGAATAGTGTGGCATTTTTGGGTATGATTTTTTTTTCCATTATGCCACACTCATATCTGTGCACTCAATATGACACTTCAAACAGCAGCCAGTTAGCTTAGCTTAGCACAGAGACTGAAAATGGTGAAACAGCTAGCCTGGCACTAGCTGAAAATATCAGATCAACCTATCAACACCTGTGAAGCAAACTAATTGAAACATCAAAGTTTATTTAATCTGTGCCAGTTTATTCATCTACACATTGAGGATTAACAAGGTGTTAAGTGCTGGACAATGTTTTGGCTGGAAGCAGTGACTCCGCAGGTTGCCTTGCAAGTTGCTGCTCCAGAGCAAAGAAACATATAACTTCCTGTAACACTGTCCTGCTTTCTTTGACTGTCAACCTCGTTTGTTGGCATTAAAGTCCACTCTTCATGTCAGGTTGAGCTGACCAGCTGCCGACTGCACTTCCGCAACAGACAGATATGAGAGAGATATTAATCTTTTAATTTAACTCCTGGCAAAAAAAAAAAACAAATACACATATTTCTCAAAATGTCACACGATTCCTTTAAATATGTCTTGACTTTTTATGTGTCAACTAAATGTGGAAGTGAGATGTTTCAAACCTGATGAAATGCGTGACTTATTGAGATGAAAGGGCATTATTATGTGATTACGACAGCATACCATTCACGTAATAGCGGTAAAATGCACAAAAAATGCAGCAGTCAGACTCCAAGATTATCATCGTGATGCGTAATCACTAACATTTAAACAGAGAAGGGGGCCCAATGAACAGAATAAACAGTCTGTGTGGAGTGAGTTCATCCTGCAACAACTGGGTGCTGTTTATGAATATGTATGATGTAACAAACGCCTAGGAGCTGACCTACTTCTGTGTCTCCTCTGCTCATGACTTGGTCCCCTTCCGGGGTAACTCTGTCATCTTGCAACATACTGTAATAGCAGGAAGGATGCGGCTCTCATGTACAAATCAAAATGCTCCCTTTTGATGGTTTTGCAAGGGATGTTCACCGTCTGCTGAGGGAAGAGTGCTCTATAGGTGGCTGTGTAGCTGTAGGAACAATCAAGATCTGGCAGTGGCAGGTTATTCATTCATTGCAGACATGCTGATGTGAGTTTTGACAAGTTTTATCACTTCTTTCTGCCTACACGTGGATGTTAGAATCAAAAAACATTGATCTGCACTGGTTCAAAAGGAGTCGTGTTAAAAAACATAAAGGACTCGTGTTTAAACATGTACTCAAGTGGTCATGTGACACGGATACAAGGAGACACAGGAAATGGAGTAAGTGTGTGATGGACAAGTGCGAACAGACAAAAGAGAGCTCTCGACATAACTGGGGCTGCACGCTGGAGAGTGTTCGTCTGCACCATCTCATAAAATATCTTTATCTGGGATCATCTTGGTACGGTGCCAAACACTGTTAGCTTCAGGAGCTGGGAAAGAAAAAAAAAATCTATTTCAGACAACATGAGAGACAGAAAGCTGGCAGCCGCTCAAATCAGACTTCTAACATTTGATAAGTGAAAATGGGCTAATTTGGTGTATCCTTCAAATGGTTGCAATCCAATACATTCCTCCCGTGGCTATCAAAACACACGAACAAGGGTGAGAGAGGGTGAGAAGCAAATCGTTTCAACCTCTCCACGGCTTAATGGAAGAAGAGGGAAAATGTACTACTTGCTCATCCTATAGAAACGGGAGGCTTTGTGCACTTTTCTATCCAGCTCCTCTCTTGACTCTCCCTTTGCTCCATCTGTCGAACCAACACTAAAGGTGAGCACAATTATGTCTCAAGGATGCAACGTCCTCAGCCAGGGTCAGAGGTCTTGCCGAGCACCACGTTAATGGCAAACCCCTCCTGCTTAACATTTCACAGCTAATTTGGAAAGTGCTGAACAGAGCCTTTAATTAACATCAGCCCTTGCCAGGGTTTGTAACCTGCCGGAGAACCAATCCCCGTGATCTCCTACACGCAAAGCTCCACTGCCTCACATGCCAATTCATTTGTTGAGTTCTGAGGTGCTCCGTCTTCGAAAAAAGCTCCCTGGTCATCCCGATGTGAACCGAGCGACACGCTGAAGCGTTTCTACGTGGGAGACGGAGGTGTAGGAGTGCAATTTATGTAGAGAGCTGTCATGCCAGCATTTTCTAAGATAAGATGATGGTTAAATAAGAAACCATGAAAGTTTAGCAGAATGTAGATTCAGAGTGTTATATAAGAGAAATGTCAATGTTTAAGGAGAGAGTCTTGCTGTTGTAATTATGATCTACCACAAAACCAAAATCCTAATTTTATACCATTGTAAATTGGGATTTCTTTTGCACTGTTGCATGGTTGTTCATTACTTGTAAGTTTTAGATAAGCCCTCATATCTTAAGATGAAATCTCTCTAAATTAGATCAAAGTGAGCCTGACTTCACACAACTGATATGTACAAAGCTAATTTGTTTGTACTACTTAAAGCAGCAACATCTAAGCAAGAAGCATGACAAAAATAACACTCCGGACTGCACAGCTGTAACTTTGCTTGTCCCATGGATGAAACAATACATCCATTATACGACTAGTCATAAAACTGGGTGCGAGGTCACCAAGGTTTTCTAAGTGTGTAAGACTTTTAGTTTTCTCCATCTTGTTCGTAGGGTTTTCTACAGTGTTTAAAAGCACAGATAAGTCATGTTGCCTGGGGACCACCTCAAATAACATAATTTACTTTTGTAAATATTAAAATATTGAAGGAAAGACGAGGGTGGTGCTTTTTCACATAGCAAATGTCAAATAATGAGTGTTTATTTTATGGCCCGTCATCTACAAACCAAATGCGCAAATAGTTGTGTCACAAGGTTAAATATGAATAATGAAGGTAAAAAGTTAATTAAATATGTTTATTTATTTTTAAAGGGCATCTTAACCAATTAAATGGAAAAAAAGCACAGTATTTTTGATGCAGCGTGTGTTCCACACCAGCACAGAGACGACAGGCAGTAGACAGCGCAAAATGTGGCCGTTGGAAAATGCAGTGCTGCTTATGCAGTGCGCCACTAAACTGCTTATGACACCACCACTACTGCAGTGCACAGTGAGTCACCAAAATACAGACCAGGGAAAATCCTCATTGCACCTCAGGAACATGCCAGTGCGCCCGCACTAAGATAGAGCCCATAAGCTAGAGCAATGACAAATCTGCTGCCTGACACACATTTAACTGGCAGGAAACGTGCAGAGTATAATAAAGGTTGCTCCCGAGGATTCGGAAAACGGATCCAGAGTGGCAGTTAGCGGCTTATAATCAGTGGCGAATGTTGGCTCTGTTTGCAGTAAGTGCATATTGGGAAGCCCAGACTGCATTGTGCCCTAAACCAGCAACGTTAGCACTGCGGATGGCACGTGCTCTGCTTGAAACAGATGAGGTAGCACAAAAGACAGAGTCAACAAAAGCTAACACAGTCAGCTGTAGCTCAGCAAGGACCCACTGAAATTGGACCAGTGATGATAGCACCATGGACAGCAGCGGTTTGCCCCATCTAAGTCAGCACCATGGAGAGCGCTTGCTGAGCAGGCACCAAGGAAAACAGACCACACAGAAAAGGCTGGGCCAGTAACTCACTGAGCTGCAAGCTAACACAACACCACCAGTGCAGGGATCCAGATTTAAGACAGTTCTCTAAATGTTGCTTTTGTTTCTCAGTGTTCACCACATCTGACCAGTCGGCTTGAAAATTTGCGCCTGGATCATGATGGGTGGTTAGCAAAAGTGACATTTAATGTTTAGCTCAAAATTTCAGGGGACGCTGTGAGAACGAGCCAACAGAAGAACTGTGTCGTCCCGTCCGTCTCTTTACAGGAAGTGATTTCTGTTGACAACACTGCACTCTAAGCCGTGCTATGCTAATGTCTCTCCAAATGTGGGGGGGGGGGGGGGCTTTTCAGGACATGTCAGAAAAATTCGCGAATTAGAAAGAGAGAGAAAGAGACACACACACACGCAACACACAGACATGCTGACACACATACAACTGTGAGCAGTGAGACAACAACAAAGGAAGCCTCTGAGTGTGACAGAGGTAGCTTGTAGAACAACACAGAGTAAGGGAAAAGGGTGAAATGGAGGAGGGGGAGGGGAGAGAGAGTGTGTGTTGTGTATTTTAGTGTCAGCTGTTGTTGGACTAACTTGAATGTCATTGACAAGCTGAACCAAGCAGCTCTGCCATCAGAATGGCGAGGGCGCTGCTGAACAGAAGTGATCTTAACCAGCTTCAATGTCCCTGAAGGCAGAGGTTGGTACAGACAAGCCTAGTGGCCCGTGGTCTTCCCACAGGCACCAGCTCTTTGTGAATATGCTATATATACAGTATATGTGTCTTGGATAGCGTGTGTGGTCCTGACATACATCTCTAAACTGCATCAGTCTAATCGGGGGGAAAGAGGGAGAAGGGAGAACGACAAGTGTGAGTCAAGTCATCACGCTACGCCTGAGATACACTCCGGGATAGCTCTCACCGGCCCTGGAGCATAGCTCTTTATAGCAACAAGCTCCATTCTGAGACACACTCATAAACACACTCACATATACACGCATGTATATACACACACAATGGGAGGATGCACCTGCATTTTAACCAGAAGATTGCAACCTCACAGCTGCAGCAGAACTGGATGTTTTGCGTGATTCATGTGCAGGTTTCCATCAGTTTCTTCATCTATAATGCAGAACTTCGGGCCATATTTTATTGACTTATGGACCTCTCTGTTGAAATATTAATTTTTTTTGATTTGTACAATCATGCAGATTTATTTAATAACTGTGCTTTTATTCAGAATTATTCCTACAGTAGCTTTTTTTTTAAAATTACACAAGTGCTTTCAACTTAACTAGTCATCTTCATGCCTCAAAGGGGCTTTTCATTTTTTTTTTTTCACGACATGTTTCAAGACAGACCCATCTGCCTCATTTACTTTTACAACCATCCTCAATCCCCACTGGGATGAGTGTGTTACCTCCCTCTCTCCTGGCAGTGTCACAATTATGATCAAAAGCTGCCTGTATTTGCTAGCGTACAGTTTGTGTGTCTGCGCGTGTGTCAGGGACAAGTGTGGACAAAACAAATGGTGAAGCCAACACCAAACCCTCTTGTGTCAGTTAATTATTTTCAGCGCTCCAGATGCTGTCGCTGACTGAATACACAGCTTAAGACTTTGCTGATGGCACTACTTTGTGAAGGCGCGCCACTCCTTTAAATAATACTAGAACTAAAGGCGAGGGACGGGGCTCCGGCTACCAACACTGATACAGCAGCCGCAGCCTGATGGCAATTATTTAGACGTCCACTTGCTAATTATAATAGGGGATGACAGGTGCCCAAAACAATTTGAGCGCAAAATGCCTGTGAGCTTCTGCGTGTGGTTGTCTCTGCTTATGGTTAGAGATAAAGATAGCCAGGCCAATGTCGCGTCAAACAAACGTCTCTTTTACTCCTCAGCAGGGCTCGTCTGCACTTGATCCTTTCTGATGAGCATGTTGTTAGTGAGATGCTGCGTGTTGGTGGTTTTATCGGTTACCTTAAGCTAATTGTAGAAGACCTGGGAGGTATGAAAGGGATGGGGGAGGTGATTGAGGTACCTACCCAAATTGTCTAACAATGCTTTGAATGCGTAAGACTTTTTTTGTTTTTTTTGCTTCCTGTGGGGGCTGAACTTGATGTGCGATGCACGCGCAGAGTTTGACACTAGAAGGCTGCTTTTTACATTCAGCTGCTGAAGGAAAGTTTTTCTGTGCTCCTCTTGTTTATAAGTTTGAGACATGGTCATATTTGGATTCGATCATGGTCGAGCGTGTAACTCAAACAAGTGTCAGGAGAAAACTTTAAGAGCTTCAGCCTTCAGAGCAAGTACACTGACAACAGTCTTAAAGGTGTTGTGTGCAGCATTTTATCACCAACTGCAGTACAATTCCTAGACTTATGAATTTCTTCGAGGGCAGCTAAAAAATGTGGTCAAATCCGCTCCAAATCGATTGAGTGAATCAAGCAGTGTTTTTTCATAAGTCTACAAACATGTCTGGAGGAGATACTTAAATTCACTTCACTGAAAGATGTGTTTTTCTTATGTTTATACCCCCTAAAAAAATGCCAGACCTTGGCTATATTGACTTGTATCTGTGTGAAATTTGTCACTAGAGAGGTGTTTACACATCGCTCTACTGAAGGGGTTGATGTGGTGACTGTGCATTTCCCTGCAAGATAGATTTTATTCATAAAATAAAATTGAAAAGTCACACAGAGGGTATTGAAACTTAAAACTGTGAGGGTGTCAGTGAAGAAAGTGATATTTTGAATTAGCACAACCACTGGCAGTCATTGCCAGCTTTAAGCTAGCAAGCTAACAAACAGCAGAGATAAGATGCTAACTATTTTTTTATTTATAATTCATCGGATAGTTGCAAACTCCTCATCTGAGTTCCAGTTGAGTTTGGACTTCAGTCTGAGTTTAAAACATTGATCCTATGGCTTAATTTCTCCAATGCTAGCCATACTGATGTACACACTAATAGATTCTAGCTCTCTTTGTGTAAATTCATCAATATAACATAAATAAACTACCAGCAGATCCAAACATCAGTCTTTAATGCTGTGTGAGGAAGAGTTTTGAATATTTCTTCAGGCTTTTTCCTGCCTCTTTTCCTTGAAGGATAAGTCCTGATCAAGGTCCTCTCTCCTCACATGTGCTTACTACTCATATTTAAAAAAAAACACATTACTGTCACACATCCAGCAACATTTAAAACACATAAAAGGCACAGAACCACACACGCTCACAAAGCTATCCACTCTATGAGGTGAGGGGAGACAATGAGACTTCCCATGGGACTGAGGAAAGCAGGGTGAGGAGCCAGTAGATGGTAGAGGGGATATCCAATCACAGAAATCAAGGCAGTTGACTGGTGGTGAATAATGAATATAAATTGAATGCTCTTCGCTGGCATTGCTGTGCGCAGCTGCGGTGAGTGGGAGAGCGAGCTGATGCGCAGCTGTTGACGTGATGGGGCGATTGTGGGGTGTGTTTATACATACTTAAGATAGGACAGCATAACTGGCTGTCTGTCATTTTGTCTGCTTCTCTCCTTTATTGCTTTATTGTGTGTGTGTGTGTGTGTGTGTGTGTGTTATGGTGCACATGAGTGTGTATCTGTGTGTGCTTCTCTGTGTCTGTGAATGAGGCCTATTGACATCCTCTACTGTGACCCTCTGACTCCTGACAACTCCAATCAGGAGGATGAGTGGGAGGCGAAGGGAGGGGGTGTGAGTCCACAGCGAACAGTTATGACTAGCGTGTGTGTGAGTGTCTATGAGAGGACTCCTGTGTGTGTGTGTGTGTGCATGTGTGTGTGTGTGTAGTGGAGAGTGAGAGAGAGAGCTCTGCACGCAAAATTGTTGCAAACCACGAACAAAGTTCATGGAGGAGGCAAGGAAGCCTGATTTTCATGTGATGACTTGTTTTGTATTCAGGCAATATAAAATAAATGAAGAGATGCTGTTGGAGTTGCAGTATTACCTTTTGTGATAAGTTTTGCTTTACTAAATGCATCAAAAAAATCTATGTTTTGTTTTTAGAAGTAACTATAAAATCACATCACCTTGAAAAAATTGTCAATTTTATAAAAAGACAAATTCAAATTAACTCAAACATTATTCAAGGCCTCCACCTGAAAAAGAAATCATATATGGTGGCTCTATTTTCAATAAACATCACTATTTGGCTCTGAGTGCAACATCATACAAACATGTCACCTCCCATTAAGCTGGCAATTATCTATTAGCACCATTGCCTGCACTGGGGTTTGTGAGAGTCACATGCCAAACAGTGTGACCTGCCATTTTCTATCAACAAGGTCCAGATTTAGATTCCACATTAGTCCCTACATGATGCCAGGCGCCGGTGTGAATGAGAGAGAGGGAAACCGTTGCACTTTGCTTAACACAAACACATTCCCAGATGGTTTTCTTCTCCGCTCATGAGGAGAGCGAACCTGACGCCATTCGCGCACACGTATGTGTGATTTTTAGCACACACCCAAATGGGAAAAAAATAAAATTAACACAAAACAAACAATCCAAAAAAAGCAGTGCACTGTCATCCGCCATTAGACAATTGAGTAATTTGCAGAATTCATACACATTTCCAGTTATTCTGATCAAGTGCTGTGAGCATGTTCATAAAACCTCTTTCTCACTTTTAACCTGTTTAAAATTGGTAAAGACAAGTCAGCAAATCAAAGAATAGTTTATTACTATATGTAACATTGTCTTTTAACAGTCAGTTATATCTGTTTCGTCTTCCGTGCAGCTTCATACCCCACTGGTTGAGTTTTAGAGGTTGAGCTTTTTTGCCTGTTGACTGGCTAATACATTGTTGATTTGTCTTTGATTTTTTTGCCTCTACCATACTTAGCTATGTTTTCTTGTCTGTGGTTTGATCCAATAAGGAGTCTGCACAGGGTGTTTTATTTTGAAAATTGACCAGATGCTCTAAGCTGTCTAACTTCTCTGCTGGCTCAATCTACTCTGTGCAGCTTGACATGGTTTGCAAAAAGATTAGACTAGCTACTTAATCTCCCTGAAAGTTTGACTCAAATAATGCTCATCATTACTACTGTCCACCTTTATCACGTTAGCATGCTAAAATTTGCACTAAACAGAAACGCTGATGATGTAGCACAGCACTGGAAAAAATTATCTTTGACCTGATGATACCTGATTAAAAAAACTTGAGTGTTTTTGCAAAATTTTAAGACAAATCATTCAAAATTTTAAAAAAAGGAAAATATTAACCTCTTGAGTGCTCTGAGGGAGGAAAATTAAGCATATAAAGTTGTGATTCATCCTCTTGAAACCATGGCATTGTCATCACTAGAGCAGCAGTGCTATTGCAGCAAAAGATTATTACCAATGCTACTTTTCTGGCTCCTTTTTTTACAGTATAAAGACCTGTAATACAATTTAAAGGGCAATAAAAGAATTCATGTAGCTTCATATTCTCACATTTCTTTTCCAGCACAAAGAAAAATAAAACATGTTAGCACGCTTGCTGAGCACACAAAAGGCAGGCACTCACATTGAGTAATGATTGAGAAGGCTAAAGAAGACTGAATGTGATTTATGCCTAATCTGGGCACTCAGTTTCATAAGGCTGTAACTGCACTTTCATTTCAGAGAGTAGTTTGTTACCCAAGAGGAGCCCTGTAAAAACCTCTGCTACATACAATGATATAGTAGAGGTATGTGGGACTCGTGGCGCCTCTATCTGCACATAGACCCTTTTCATATTTTTTATACGGTTGAAATTAGTGTGTGCCGTTTCAGAGGTCCTTCATGTAAGGTTTAATATATGTTTCGGTAGCATGACATATCAACCAATGATATGGCTTTCCATTGTTTACAACCAAACATGAATTTAACCTTTTTTCATGCCAACAGTCCTACGCTTTCAGGCACTCTTTCATAGGCGCGTAAAAAGCGTCACATTATAAATTCCCTAGTCTATTATAACCTTTGCTGTAATGACACATTCCACACAGCCAGTGCCAAAGAGCTCCACTTGGGAACAGGCCTAAGGCACCGCGTTACACCTTGCTAACTGCATTGTAGTGATTGAAATCTGAAAGCGGAGTGTAAGACCTCGTTTTTCTTTTGCTCTGAAAGCCTCACTCCCCTCTTTCTGTTTTTTGCTCATTCGCTCGCTTGCATGCTGTCTATCTTGCGCTCTTCTATGTGTAGGAGTTCAAGGGCCACTCTGGGGTCGTGGATGGCTTCAAGAGCCCACTAAACATAATGAATTACAAACTTAAGAAGGCGATTCACAAGTGCACAATTATCTTGAAGAATGGCACTTTTAAAAAGTTGCAGTTGCAATGACCTTTAACAATATGGTACCAACAGATTGTAACAGATACATATATATATATATATGTATATTAGGGCTGTCGAAGTTAACGCGTTAACTCAAACTCCTTTTAACGGCACTAATTTTTTTAAGGCGCGATTAATGCACGCACAGTCTGTGCCTTACCAGCTGCCGTAGTTTCAGGAAGTGGCGCTAAAATAACATTGCAAACGGTTACAAAGCAGAAATGGATACAGAAAAGGGACTTT
>JAPZDY010000016.1:8938257-8951838 GCA_029783645.1 Ctenochaetus hawaiiensis
GTAGACTTACAAAAATGGTAGAATTACTGTAAGTAATTAAAAAACCAACCCATTACTATGCTACTACACTTTGTTACATTATTTCTTATTCCCACTGCTCCTCCATTCCATCTAGTGCAACCTGCACAAATTCCTCATTCATATGCATGTAAGATCATGTTTTGAAATATAATATCCCTGTGCTACAGTATCCCCATGGTGCAAGAGCAAGCAGCCACTGTAAAATGTGAAGTAATCAACTCTCAGCTCTGTGCATGGCAGAATATTTAGCCCCTCAATACACACTAGTCTAAAAGACAACAGCATAAACTGCATAGACGTGATTGACTTGGCTAATCCAATTACATTAAGAAACCGTTGTTCATTTAAGATGTACATTAAGCTCCAATTTGAAGAATATTTTCTGATTAGCACACAGCAACAAACAGACTAATTGTTGTGTCTGGTGATTTGTGCTGCATAACATGATTCACGCACTGTCAATCAAGCTTGACTCCTGGATGGATAGATAGACCGTCGCTGTCACTCGCCACAACCCCAACATGCAAATTGCATGGAGGCACGTACTCATGTATGGAGTGTGCATATCAGTACATTGAGCTCGCTCACATTTGTTTATCCATAGTTGTATTTAAAAGCCCTGACATTTACCAAAATTGATTTCCTTCACAGCCTTGCATTTGTTTGAACATACAACGGCGACGACTCTGTAATCCCATTTTAATTAGAAAGATGTAGCGGGCACGGTAAGCTCATGCGCTCTATTCCCCGCAGCGATGCCACACTGGCAAGGAATCAATCACCAAGGCACCGGTTGCCAGGGCAACGAACAGGGGGCTTCTGCACTACTGTCTAAGTGGTAAATGATTGCCGGTGTAACTCATTGGCGGATGTGAGGAGTTTTTATCTATCTCTCCGTCTCTGTCACTCCCTCTCCCTTCAACCCCCCTACCCCCACCCCCACCCTTCCCCCTCCAATTGCATATCCATAGAGTTAATTAAAAGCAGCCGACATGAAATAAATCTAAATCAGAGTCGAAATGAAACATACAGTGCAAATTGAATTCCCACGTCAAGGGGCTTGAGGTTGGGCAGATGGGTGGGAAGGTAGTGGAAAAGCAATAGTAGTAAAAAATGAATATGCAGTGTAAGACAGGAGGTGTGAAATGAAGAAAAACATACACATGCTCGAAGAGGCTGCTGAATGGAGGAAGGGAGGGAGTGAGAGTGGTAGGGGGGCATCGGTTTACACATATTTAGATTGTAAATTGGACCCTACTTTTTCCAAACTCTTGTGCCAGACACTATTTATAACACAATCCACTGTTTGTCACCCTGATTTTTATTTACACAGCCCTCAGATTTTCTTTCAACTCTACTGAGATACAATCATGACTGGAGAGCAATCAGACAGCAGTCTTGCATGAATGTGACAAATGAATTTAAAATACAAACAACAAGGTTTAATATACATGTAAAACTGTATCAGTCGTGAAAAATCCCAGATCGCAAGCTGAAAAAACAAGAACAGAGCAGGATGTTCAAGAGACTCCAGATTAGTAAGCTGGAACTAAGTATTATTTATCTACAGTCAGACAGAGATGGTAATATATTTTAAATTATAGCTCAATTCACAGTTTTATCAGTCTATGCACTTTTGCGAATAAGTTTAAGAAGCCAGGAGGTTGAACTTTAATGGACACTTTCTTGACATAAATTCATTCCTTCATACAGTATGTAGTGCTTACTACCAGGCTGTGTGCTCTACTTTAACAGGCAGCATGCAACTTTTCTTCAAACTTAACCTTTTTTGTGGACATTTAGCAAGAGCTGAACAAAACCAGAAAGTCATTCATCTGATACTGGAATTGGTCTTCTTCTGAAAATATCACAAGGTTGTAAATTCATACAGGGACTCTTAAGTTCATGACTCAGCTGCAAAAAACACACACAAAAGGTCAGCACGAAGATCCACAAACTCACTAAATGAAGCATGGATTCACCACAGCAAGGAGAGAGGTGAGACAAACTAAACCAACTGTGCTGAACCATCAAACGACCCCTAAAGAGCATCAGATAGCCCATGCAAACGGTCTCTGAAGATCCAATTCTTCCCTGTGCTGAGAATGAGACTGCTGGGGAGGTTGACACAACACAACTCAACACAACGCAGTGGCCCAGCATGGGATTTGTTATTTTACCATTTCAACTTTGCAGGAGCTCGTGTATAACACAGATTTTGCATTCCAAGTGACTAAAAGCAAGGACAGCCACTGCTGCACAACTGCTTGTTTATATGCCGTTTCACAATGAGGAGAATATTTTGGAAGAAATCTACCACTGAGCGTGTCAACAAACTTTCAGTGCTCTACCCCAAACCTCTCTCTATCTCTTATAAACAAAACTACAATGCAACCATTGCAAAATTTTAGATATAGAGAAATGTTTATGCATACATCTGTGCAGCCAGCTGATGTAGCCATGGTCTTCTTTTTTAATAACACCACATAAACTTACACTGACAAAAGCTAGTTCATGATGTATCACACTGGTGGAACTGGATAGAGGCCCAACCCTGCTGTATGGCATTTTACAAGTTTATTCAGTCTCTATGGAGAGCAGCAGGAGAAAACAACAATGTATGACTATGAAAAATCATACACCACCATCAGACATGGTACATTAAAGCCTGATATTTTAGAAAAATTTGCTTATTCCCTTTTTTTTGTAGTGAGAGTAAAGGATTGATATCACTTTCTACATTATGTACTGAAGTTAGAAAAGTGTTTGGCTTTGCTTAGCATAATGATTGTAAACAGGAGGCCAAAAAACAACCCTGCCAAATCACCAATTCCTTTTACCCTAAAGCACAAAAAAGAGATTTTAGAGGAATTAACATGGTGTAACTACACTAAATGCACAATGTCTCTGGCTAAAACAGGTTTTAAAGACTAGGTTGATGGTTTTGGTTTTGGTACAATGGCACCACATCTGGCAACCTCTCTGGAATTAATTAGTAAGCTTTAGACTTGTTTATAGGCAATTTTTGAATGTGTAAAAGAGCTAAACTAAGATGGCATCTCCAAACTTAAGACTGATGAAGCAAATAAGGGTATTCCTATAAGGCTTAAACCTGTGGAACAAGCTTTGAATACAACACTGATATACTATCACCTTTTAAGCTGATATGGTAAACAGCGAGCAAACAGTGGCCCCACTGTGTTGAACAGTGATAATTACAATTTTAATCTACTGATGCTTAACTGTCAATTCTGGGATCCACCGTAAGAAGCTGTTTGTCATTTCATCAGATGCAAATTGTCTGTTGTTAAATCTACTAAAGAAAATTTAGGAGGTGTTCCTGCTAATTTCTTCCAATGAAAATGGCAGCATTTTGCAGCATTAGTAAATGTCTTGGGCAAATCTATGGCTCTCCAACTCTTTGTAAAACATAACACACATCACAATGGCCCCTGACTGAAATGCTGTGCACTCCAGAAAACTCAGGTTGTCCATCTGGCAGCAGGCACATCCCGTCTATCCACTGGGATCATTCCTTCCTACTCTTCTGCCTCCCACCACTGTCTCTCCAATTAAAAGTTACACATCAGCCTCAAGTCTGAGCCAGACTTCCAGATGGTTGGAATGATAGAGCAAGCTTTTCTTCTGCTGCATTGTCAGTGGAGAAATCAGTTACCTGTGTGTCTATTTTCCGAAAGTGCTGCGCAGTTGGGTGGTTGGCGGAATGCTTTGGGAATTGAGCCGAGTTCTTGTGCTTAGTTAATTCCCGCAACTCTGCTCTGTACTTCGAGACACAGCAGACTGAAACTGAACAAGGAGCTGCAGATTTCAAATGTTAATACGGAGCTACATTGTGTCCCTTGTTGGGTTAGGTAAGACTGTTCATTTTTCACTAGTGGAGAGTCATTACAAGAGCTTGTGCAATAATTGAGGTTTTCATTAAAATGAATGTTTACTGTTACTTTTGCTATGTTTTTAGCAAACACCTTCAGGCTTATTCACTTGGTTAGGCTTCAGTTATCCAGGGTCATGCACTGTAGAGAGAAACTGAATTCCTCTTTGAAGAAACATTCAGACATTTACTAAAATCTTGAATATGCCAATTGAAGCTCTGCAATTGGAAGAGATTTGATCATTTAATTTGTAGTACTGATATCTGCTGGAAAGTAACCCATGAAAATATGAAGCAAAAGAAAGGAGCAAGACCTGACAATGTCATGAAATGTGGGCTAACATTTTTAACATTTGTCTGTGATAAGCTGACAAGAAAAATTATTTTGAAAACACTAGGGGCTTCAAAAAACAAACATCCGTCCAACCATCTTTTCATGTAAGTTTATTTTTTACTTAGCAGTGAACGCTGACATACATGAAGCCGTCAGTGACCAGAGATCACAGGAAAGGCGTGTCAGCCCTTATTTTACCATCACAGCGTCTAGTGTATGTTATCCCACATGCTTAAGTGCAGTTGACAGGTAAATCCCATGGCTGAGTATTTCTGCTGCACTCACGCTTCCTCGTGAAAGTCTTTCTGTGTATGTACGACCATCAATTCTCTTGAGATCACAAGACTGCGGCTCTTGCAAAATATAGAAACCAACTTAAACAACTGACAACATAATCTTAGCAAATATAGATCCAGCAAAGACAGCACAAAGAAGAGTGCATTGTCTTCGTATGGTCAGCATCTCTTCAATATATCCATAGCCAAGCCTTCAGACGAGCATCAGCTCCAAATGTACCCTGCAATTAACACCAATCCAATGTGGGAGATAACTTATGCTTTTTATGTATCATTACAAGGCTGACAACCACCTGTCTCCATGATGTGCTATGCCTGAATTCTTTAATTCTTCAGTAGGCATGAGTTTTTTGTTCCAATAAAATCTGACAGGCACATCTAATGATAAGCGTATCTGCCAACAGCCCAGTTTTTCAAAGCAACATGGGACTTTCGCAGAATTTCAGTTTCTTGAACTGCCTTTCTGTCGGCTGCTGCCAGGATAGATTGTAGCAGAACTTGAAAGCCTTGGGTGGCTGAATATCACCGTGGTAGAAAATGCATTGTACGGCTCGCGAGAAGACTTCATTCGACCCATCTCACAGAATGTGACATGCAATGAACTTGAAAGATTGCTGCTGCAGCGTCTGTAGGTGCCACAATGCTATCAGTTTTTCAATGTGCAATGCTATTGCTAAGTGAGCTCAACAGATGTAAGAAAAAGAATACAAACATCAATCATACAGAGCCAAGAGGAAATGAGGTCAATTAGTAATTGAATAATGCTGATCTCTGACCATTGTGACTATTTTAGAGTCACATATCAATACTGTTCACCACACAGGCATTCATCAGGGTCACCGCTAAATGATCTCTAACAGAAAAATGTGTCTAATACCGTCTTCTCAGTCAAGTTCATTACCTGCTCAATGTGGGCTGAAGGTGAACTGTGTGGGTGAGCCTCAAGTATGTGCCCCTAATAAGTGCTAAAGCAGCATGGTGGGCAGTGGGGGAGAATACATGATGATAATTGAGAGCATAATGGTCCCTTACAGCATGTACAACCTTTGTGTTAAATCCAGCCAGGCAGGCACATTCAGCAGTCCACCGTATTAGATAACCAGCTTTCTTATTATATTCAGAGGACAAATGAGTTTAAACTTCCTGGATAACTATCTTATATTCAGTGGTTTAGATGCTATTTTCACTAGAAGTAGTAGCTCATGTTTATGCTTACAGCCTGCAATGCAGGATTACCAAGCTGGAAAAGTGAGCAACTGTCCCAGCTCCCCGACCCCCAGGGGCCATAAAAGCCTCAAGTTTACTGTGTTTCATTTGGATGCTGATGATTTGATTCACTGCATATTTATTTAGGAATATGCACCTCTAAAGCAAAACAGCAGCTGAAACTTTAAAGGCTTAAGGCAGGTACCATATCCTTTTCTTACCTTGAGGGTTGCCTTATATCCTTATACGTTTCTGCAGTTTCAATAACATTTAGATCTTAAATGATACAGTATTTTTATAGGAAATATCCCTACATGGGATTAATCATTATTAAAAAATAACTACTTGACAGATACCAAACTTGGGACATCCGGGATGTATGTATATCAGTGTAAGAGAATTGGTTGGTTTCTTGGGTTCCAGACAAAATGTAATGAACTTGCACTGTAGCTGCTGTTAGCAATGTAGCGATTTAAAGGCCAGGCAGAGCTCTTTAACAATGTCCAGAGAATGGCAGGACTCAGCACCCATGAGTCTCTTTGTGCCCTTTGGTGCTTTTTAAGGTTATTGCAACCATTGAAATCTTTGTTAATATGCAATGCAATTGGCCAGGATTGGAGCTGTTCCTATAGAATGGTTTCAAAGAAATCACTGTAATTTAACTCCAACAGACAAAAATTACTAAATAGTCAAAAACTGTGCCTTGTTCGCAGTCCTATTAGTGTTCCCTTTCCTTTCTCAGAGATGTTTTAAAATGTTTCAGTACAGCTTTAAAATATTTATCTGAAGTAAGACTGAGCAGAGTTGGACCTGTTTTTTTAAAAATATTCAAAATTGGCTTTTTTATTAAAAAAAAGTACACTAAGTACATTTATTATAGGGTTAAGAGAGGAGAAATGGAATTCAATTTGTGTGTTTTTTTTCCATGGACCGCATCTAAATTTGGCATTTTGTCGGCACTCTAGGTTCTATTATGTTCTGTGACAATTCAATCTTTTGAGTTGTAAAAAACTATTCAGAATTTGATGTGACAGTTTTGCCTATATTCAGCAAGACAAACGGACATCTGACTAGTTTAACTTAGCAGATGTGGGTCCACAGCAAAGCTATGAACATAAAAATTTGAACAAAATTGGGGACACATTTATAGAGGAGACAGCTATTCTAAAAAATGTCTAAAATATTCATATACATGCCATAAATTCCTCTTCACAAGGCTCAAGGCTAAACATTAAATGCATTTCCAAACTGTAATCACAGTGTTTAAAACTTTGTAATAGCATTTATAGATAGAGAACATTTGGCAGAAAAAAATTTCATTAATTCATCCCAAGGACCAAGGAGTGATTGTCACTGAGTAATAAGTATAAGTTACAGACAAAACTGTGTTTATCTCTATTCTGACAAAACATGCATATTCAGATGTCTACATGTGTAACCTTGCACTACTTCATGACCAATAAGCATTTCATATAACATTATGTGTGAAATTGCATCTCTTAAGCTTCAGTCTTTTCACACCACATCACATATGTGGCCTTTAAGTGCATCATTTGGGCCATTTTGGGTCAACAAAAACTTTAAAGCTGTTGTTTTCAACAGATTCACTGAGCTTAGTTAGCTTAGCTTAAGCTATCTAGCCAAAGCTGATAAAATCCACTACAAGTGTAAATTCAGCTAAAAAAAATAACATATATATATACATTGTACCTAGATATGTGAAGAATTACACACTAAGAATTCTGAGTGGTAAATTTACTATTGTTTTCACTGTAAACTGCATGAACAGCACAGGAACGGAAAGCTATACACCAGTCGCAAGAGTACAGTAATTATCGGGGAACAAGGCTTAACAGTGGATTCAGGCGCAGTTTCATTACACTTTTACTATATAGCTAGTGTTTATCACTTGCCACTGCATTGCACTATGCAGTATTCTTGTTTAAGAGCCTGCAACACCCGGGTTCTTTCCAGTGACCAATATGCACAATTACAAAAAAATATCTTACACAAACACAATTATTCTTTATTGCAAGTTTGAACTGGAATGTCATTGTAAGTCTGTGTGCACTCACTAGCATTAAGATCTAACCCTTATTTAAGATCAAACAACTACATTTACGTAAGATTTGAACAGTTAGTGCCTCACTTTGATCAGATTAAAGTATTTGTGTGCATGTAAATTGACTTCTTAATAGTCAGCTATGTCTTTATCCTCTCCTCTCTGTGTAGGGCTGATGTGTGCAAAACAAAGATGTAAAAATCTTCAACATGGAAAAAAAAAATTAAAAGTTTAATCTGCGCAACCTCACATAGTCAAACTGGGATAACCATTGTTATCAAATCATTTTATACTGCAAATAATAAACAACTGCTTTTAAATTATGGATATTCGCAGTGCCTGTCTTCTAGAAAAGCACAAAGTCTTTGTTGTGCAAGCAAGCAGGTCAAAGCAAAGTCATTTATCTCTGTTGAGTTGGAAATTAACTTCTGCCTCCAAGCAATTCAACCTAGTAAGAGCCCTGCTATGCTGCTGACCTCTCAGGCAACATGTGTGTGGCAAAAAATAGCACGATGGAGGGCGTAGGACTCCTGCAGATTAGCATCACTTTGTTGATATGACATACATTCTCAGGAAAAAATTTGGAAATCTTCCAGTCATTTTAGGTGCAGGATGCAGACTGGAAGGGAGATGGACTTGGGTTATGGCAGGACAAACAAGTGCAAGGACTTGAAAACATTGCATATGTAGGAAATCCAAGGGTATTTACTTAGTGAATGTGACTCACAATTTAAAAGTAATAAGGATCCCTGTCTGTTTACAGTTTGATATAGTCGCTAATTGCTTTGCAGTGTTTTGGCATCCTGTCTAATTAGATTTCCTCCATCTCAAAAAAAAATTGTTTCAGAAGCAGTGTGAAGTTGTTATTTCCAATTTGAATGCTCTTCTCTTCTTAAACCACAAAAAATTGGCTGTGTTAAAAAGCCATATCCATATAAAATAAGCATGCAGCAACGAAACAGAAAAGGCCAGTGTTTTTTATACAAATAATGACACCTCTGTCATAATAAATGTAATACCTACAAGGAAAAAGGCTGAGATAAACACTGCTGTCACTGTTATATTTATATATATATCTGTCAAATGCACAGCAAGGATGGAGGCCAAAGAGCTTTTACTTAGCAGAGTTTCACTCAGAACAAAAGATATTTAAACTGCTTTGATATCTATTTGTGTTAAAATTTGATAAAGTTTTTAGCCTATATGGATCTGTTGGATCATATACGGGTATGTGATCCAGTGTTGAATGTATACACACATACATACATGTAAAATATCTGGGTATATGTATGCATTTATATCCATTTATCTGATATGTTACTTTCTGTAGAAACAGTATTGAGATTGTTTTACATTTTGAGAGAAAAATGTTGGTTCTTAAAATACCAATGCCCACTTGTTTTCCTGGGTTTTCATTTCTTACTGCTGTCTTTCTGTTTCTATTTTTGTTGCTATGATTTCCTGTGCTTAAAAGTAACAACCTTGTCCATGACTATGTCTAAAAAGTAAAAACACCAAATTGCCCATTTCAGGCAATTTTATACTGATGCTCACCTGGCTCCGCAATCAAACTGATGTTGTACCATATAAGCTTGTTTAGTATGTTCTATTTACAAGTCAGGTCTCGCTCAATGTAACAGCAAGAATAAGCTGGAGAAAAAAAGTTTTTAAAATGTAATTACTGGGTTTTGACATCAAAAAGTTGCACACTGCAGCTTAGAGATATCACCAAGCTCTGCTTTTGTCTGCTCATCCACACAACGACTCAAAAGCCTGGAGAGATCAATTTTCTGAGCTGTGCTCCCTTTTGTGTGGCCTCAGAGATTCTGCTAGAGGGGATAATTGTTGTCTTCCATACACTCCTGCCAGCTGTAGGGACTCACCTGGAAAAGTACATGCAATACAGTGCAGAGAAATCAATTCTGTACAACAGCGCTAATTGGGCTCGCAGCTGAGAGTCAGGAAACGGCTGCAACTCACACCTATTTCTACAACTCGAAGAAGATGAACGGCAAAAATTGAATGTGTCATGCAAGGCTGCAGCTTTAAGTTTCCAGTGAAAAAGGCATGTCTACAAATAGAATACAGCTGGATTTATCCGCTCCTCACCTCGGCTTCAGATCAAATTCAAGTCTCTGTGTTCGACACTGGACAGCTCCACATGCTTTATTATATTTTATTCACATCTTTTTAAAATTCTATTTTGCTACAGTATGTTGAATTTCAGATCTCCTGTGGTCACAGAAAATCTTTACTCTTCTTACTTTAGGCAAGCCGCATAGTAATACAGTAGCTTATCTACTAGTGCTGAAAACTGCTTAAAAGATACTGATTCATACGTGTTAGTCAAACAATCATTGGAATTCCCTGTAGCCCTTCATAGCCAGTAAAAACTCTTATCAGCTTGCAACACCTTGGATTTCACCTTCCAGTGATCCTGCCATACCTAAGACAAGTATTCACAAGTTAATGTAAATTCAATGCCTTGCGAAACAGACAAAAAGGTAAATCCCCCCAAAGCAGACATAGATTTAATAAATACTTTTTCGGTAGTGGGAGTAGATAAGTTCAACGAGGAACCTGATTATGCAAATCGGTACGGCCACAGCGAAGATACATGATAATGAAGTCGTTAAGAAGGCTAAATGGCACATGTACTCCCAAAGTTGACATGTAGGTAACCACAGAATAAGGTTTCATTGTGAAGTAATGCAGAATTAAGACTTGGGTTTAAATTAGGAACTATCTGATCAAAGAGTAAGTAAACAAGACGGCAAATCTGATTAAACATTTAATCCTAGCTTTAAGCACTTGACAGCTTTTCTTACTCACATGCTGCCCTTTACATACCAATTATCAGAGTCATTAGTATAGTAGCACAGTAGAATTTAATGCTCCATAATATGGTTTGAAAGCAATGTACTGTATTCACATACTGAAAGATATGTATTGCTTATAAGCTTTTGCTCTTTACATTAATAATCAGACCCTCTTTGAATAAATTTAAAGGTTTTTAAAGCTGTGAAACAGCCGAGAAATTGTCCGACACCCTTTATTTCCTGATTCCTGGAAAAACCACTGATTTAGTAACTGGTTGCTGCCTTGGTGCATGCACTGTAGATTGGCTTCCATGGTTGGGATTGTTTCCCGCTCCCTCTCTCTCTCTCTCTTTCAGACTCTGAATCAGCAGGTCCCTTCGGTAAACAAGGCAGAGTGATTGTTGGATTTGCATATTCCTGAATAAATCATATTGCATTTCTGCGATAAGCAGTGCACTACTGTTTGGTAGCTTTTCCTCCTCCCTTTCTTCCTCCTCTCTTCTCTATACACCATTCACGCATGCTGCCACGAATTAACCCTGATCATGAGGGACCTCGGCAAGTGAGAAAGTGCTGCTCAAAATTCATGTTTTCGGCAGTAAGAAAAACCATGCCATTGGCCCCTGGTGGAGCCCATGCTGCCAACTACGTGGATGGTTAATCAGGCCTGATAATGATGCATGCCCATGTCCGCCACCAAGGACAAGGATGGCAGCCACGCTCAATGGTGGGAGATGGGGGTAGAAAGCCTGGGAGGAGAGGAGGTGGAGATTAAAGAGACTAAAGCTGCAGAGAATTGAGATAGTTGAAGAGATGGAGGTGGAGAGGAGAAATGGAAAGATAAGTTACGGGAGAGGAGAGGAGGAGGAAGAGGAGGAGGAGGAGGAGGACTCCCAAAGATGAGTTTATGAAGGAATGCAAAAGAGGTTCGATCTTCTGGATGAGGTTATTCGATGTGGGTGCAAATTAGTTTTTTGTGTGTGTGTGTGTGTGTGTGTGTGTGTATGTGTGTACATTTTACACAGCCAGGCAGGCATATGGACGTGTGCATCCTCACATCACTGTGTCTAATGGGGCTGAGGGATGTGGTTCTTAATATGAACACATCTACACACTGGAGCCCCTTTTTAATTACAGCCCTGGCATGCTAAAGAAGCAACCAAGAAGGGAAAAAAAAATTCTCCATTAAAGCCGCATGTAGGCCTCAGCCTTTTCCCCTTCATCAGTTCAGCTGATGACTGCCTTTTTCCCCCATCTCCCCCTTATTCACCTCACTTCCTTAGGAGAATTGGGCTGGTGGTATTTTGGCTGCGAAAAGGAAACCATCGGACGGCAGGGGCATGAATATTCCAAATGACTAATGTTGCACATGCTTATTTTTGACATATCTGGCTTCCGCAGGGAAATAAAACACTTCTAATGCAGGGGGACCATCTGTTATCTGTTGCTGGTGTTTCAGAGCAGGCGGGCTTGGTGTGCACAAACACACACACGCTCATGCGCTGAAAAACACACACAGGCATGCAGGCAGACAGATCGACACATTCTCACACAGCGGGAGGCGTACATAGACAGCGAGACACATGCGCACACACATGTACTAACAGCTGAACCCGTTGGGAGCACACACAACAGACAGGCTCTAAACTCCTATACAAATTGAACACTTCTTTTTTTAATTCAGTGTGTTTGTCAAACGTGCTGTAAATCTCGAGCTGTAGGGTGACAGGGAGCGCGCACACTTTTTATGCTAGCCATAAATACCTGGGCCTGTCTCCTCGCAGCAGCTGGAGCGGGATAATATGCTCGGGGTGTGAAGGGGGAATAAACTAGCTGCATCACCTTGAAAGCAAAACACGAGACACACAAACAGCCTTGTACATCAGTCACACATCTTCACCGGGTGCATGCTCAGATTTGTTTGGAAGTATGGCCAAAGGAATAGATGTATGACAAACAAAGCTCTCTTATGCATGGATAATCTGTTTGTTATTTCCAGACAATAGTGGGGCTTCTAGGTATGCTTCTATTCAAGCAACAGAATATTTTGGACAGCTATATTTGCTGTAGAATTCTCTTTCAACGCCCGTGCTTGTACATCTCAACACCACAAATGATACTTTTAAGAAGATTCAGGGATATGAAATGTCCAAAATTGACAAACAACCCTCATGAATCAATTGTAGCAATGATCTTCGCCTGAAATACATTTCCAAAATCTGCTAAATAATAATAGTCAAACCTAGAAACAAGATAACTGTGCTTAAATAAACATAATTATTTTATTAAGAAAGACAATTTATTTGTTTTATAGATTGCTATTAGATTAAAATCCGTTATTTAGAATCTACACACTTCTGAATTTGGTACCCTTTAGTGGTAGTACCAAATTGTATGCAACCACCCCCTTGCATCAAATTTTACCAGGTCTGTCTAATTTTCTATTTTAAAGTAGCACTAATCACATAAACATTTATTATTAGATGCATAAGAAAAGCGAAAATAAAGCCCTCTCTAGAGCCAGTGTTTGGTTTGTCCATTCTGAGCTACTGTAGCGACATGACAGTACAACATGGCGGATCACAGAAGAAGAAATAAGTACTATAAGTTTGCACATCTCATCCTTTGGGAAGAATTTGACTTATTTATGTTTAACCAGCAGATGAAAAAAGCTACTATATATTTCTGCACTGCATGAATTCCAAATTGGCCGGTGTTAGCATTAGCTTTTCTACACAATCAACAGAAATAATGGAGCTCAACGAGTCACCATAATGTTTTACCTGTATCCTTGTCTAGTTTTAATCTGGACCATTGCCTCAGATAAAGATTTGTGATAACAGCCAAAATTAAGTTAACCCTACCACTTACTCAAAATGATATAAAACATTTAGTTTGACTTAATTTTGAGTTATTTTATCGTCTAAAGTCAGAGAACTTTGCAGCATGTT
>JAPZDY010000016.1:8961936-8972481 GCA_029783645.1 Ctenochaetus hawaiiensis
CAGATCCTCGCTGTGGCTTAGCAAAGGGACTCAATCACCGCTGGCCAGCGATAGGCCTCACTTTCGTCCTCTCCCTCTCTCATCTTTTTATCTGGAGGAGCGGAAATGAAAGGATGGTATCTCGCGCTCTCCACGTCCTCGGTTCAGGAGACAGAAAGAGGCACGGCCATTTTCTTTAACGCCTTTACGTCAGAAGATAACATGGTTTATAAACCTGAGCTCTGAGAGAAATATGTTGGCAGTTTAGGGACTCTAAATTAACACAGAGTGAAAAAAGGAAGGTATTATGAGGTTATTTGTGTTGAGGCTGTCAAGATAGGATAGAACAATGTGATAAATCTAATCACACTCTAATAACTAGAAGAACATCAAGTCACCAGCGGCTACATTTACAAGTCTGGAGTAATCAGGCTTTTGGACATTTCAGTTGAAGGAATAAGATTTTTCCTCATTTTGTGCTTATTGTCGTGGCTTTATTTGTTTCTATATTGTTCCTGGAGGTTATTCTACACGGTCAGTGAAAATACTAGGGTTTCATTTCCCTCTTTACCAGAAGTAGTTGATAAGTTCATGGCCAAAAGTAGAGGGAAAAGAGTTACCTCATTATATTTAGTTTAGTTTCATTCTTTAGGGGTTTTTGAGGAAAATGTGAAGTTATTAACTTTTGAGGTTTTTCTGTTTTTAATGATTGAAAAATTTCAAATCAGCAAAGTCTGAGAAAAGTCACGTTTTGGCCGTCATGCAATTCTGTTCACTCAATGTGGCACTCCAAGACCACTAACACTTTCCAAAGATGAAGAAGGAGCTCAGCGGTCGCCATTTTTAATGAGGAATTCATCACTGCTGTGCTACAAGACGCCATCTTATACAAGGAAGGGATCTGTAAACTCCATGACTGCTGGATTAAGTGTGTAAGTGTTGAAGGGTACTATGCAAAAAAAAAAATCATTGTACTACCTTTTCTACCGTTAATCACCTCTCACACATCTATTTAGTCATTGTTCTGAAGTTGTTTTTGAACAACCAGTGGAAAGGATTTTGGGATTGAAATTACACAGTAAAATGACAGATAGAGAGAGAGGAAGGTTTGAAGCTACTATGGCTGGATGAAGGAAGGGATCAATGGTACGTAAAGGCTTGGTCACACAGCATTTATATAGTCAATTCACTCAGAGAGGTGATGTAAGTTTTCACAGGAACTTCAGTGAACTCTGCATGCAAGTTATCGTTTACCAGCTGCAAGACAGTTTCCTATGAGGAAATAGATGGAGACAGAGTCCAGACTGAAGGAAACTATAGCGTTAGCTGCATTAAGCTACAGTTATGCTTCTGCAAACATACAGATGAATGTGTAAATGTCAGCAGCTCAGCAAGTCAAACAAGTCAAACGGTGCAAAAAGTAGATTTCAAACAGAAACAAATTGGGCTTAAGAGTATATAGCCTTGCTGGTTGCTCTAAGAGTTTGCATTAGGTATAGCAGTAACTTGAACCAGTGTAATGTTCCATAATCCATAATAAAAGTTACATTTGTTGGCATAATAACATTTGATAATTAGCACTAAAAGCAAAATATTACTGAGAATTTTTTCTATAATTGAATTTGGGTACCAAAAATGTCAATCTCCAAATTTTTTTAGATCCATTTAAAAAGATGTCGAGTCTTTCCAGTCTGAGGCAAAGTGGTGGACACTGGCGTGGCTTAAAATGCATTTAATTAGAACAAATAATATCAGCAACATGAATGTTTACAAGCACCTGCCCTGCACATTCATGAGGAAGAATGTTCAACCAAATCAGTCTAAATCAACAAAATCCGTCACCTGATGAAACTGGAAACCAATGAATGCAGAAACAGGTGATGAATGTAGCTTAAATGGAACAAAAGAGCAATAAAAGTGGATGGTGGAAATGAAAAATGATGGAGCTCACCTTGACACTGTCTCCTTTTGTCAGGATGTCCCAGAGTGTGCTTTTAAACATGGTGAGATCTATCTGATGGCCTCCTCCCAACAAAGCCTGAGGGTGAGAGGTAACAGTCATTTTTAAACACAGTGACCAACTAAACTGCTGAAATCAGTCAGTTTTATAGTCAAACAGCAAAATTCAATGTGCAAACACAGTGTAAGATACAAACATGGGCCCAAAACACTGTGCAGAGCTACTGTGTCTTAACAGGCACTCAACATATAAGACTTTTTTCTGCTCTTGTAAATCATTTATACAACCAAATTCATGACCTGCACCACAAGTGTGCACATCTCCTCAAAAGCATACATATACGTTCTGACACATATCTAAGGATGCACGCAGGCTTGTAATCTTGCATCCATGGCAGAATGCCTGCTGGCCCCACAGGTATGAGCTTAAAAAAAGTGCATTACATAACTGATAATAAACTGCAGACCATCCATCTACCATTCCTCCCAATAATCCTCGCTGCCATATCTGTTTATCTATTCAAGTCACTCTCTCATTAAATCAGCTTTTACAGCCAAACGGAAGAAGTTTAGTGCTTACAGAAGTCAAATACCATTAATCACGGCGAAGGCTGTAGTTATACAGATAAACTGCATGTTTTAATTCACTGGAGGACAAACACATCATTCCTCCTATCTGAATAAATTCCTGCAGAAAAAAGAAGAGCGGGAGGAAAAAAAAAAAATCAACAAGCGAATTAATCTGCTGTCTTTTGCCTGCTGAAATGGAAGTCAGTGAGGCGGTGTGTACCAGCGGATGCCCATCAGTCACAGGACCTTGTGCAAGGCCCGAAAGAGCCGAATGTGATGCTGCTGCGCATTGGGAGGTAAAGGATGGGGATGGACGGGTGGAAGGCGGTGCAGCTTTCAGTGTTTATTCATCTGAAACAGTGTCCCCTGGAAGCCATTTTGGCAGCGATGTATCACAGCAGGCGCTGACCTTTAGACACTATGCACAATTAAGCTAAGCTAATAAACACGACTGCAGATTTGGACATTTGGACTGGAAGGCAGGTGCCGGGGAAAAGTTCTTTTATGCTTAGGTAGCCTTTTCAAAGCCAAATTGAAATGTGTTTGTTTGAAAAAGCACACAAATTATGCAGCCTGCACTGAGAGAGTTCAAATAAATACGAGTTTCGAGCTGAGTTTTGTTTGAAGCTGATGTTCAGTTTGTTATGCAGCATTTAGTCTTTTCAGTTATTTGTTATCGGTGAAATACCTTTTGTATCTTGAGGTTGACCTTTGTTCAGGAATAAACTAAATTATGGCTCTACAGTTAGGTTCTTTGGTAGAACTGAAACAACTGGTTATTTTACAATCAAAAATGTCAAATTTTGCTTGTTTCAGCCTCTCAGATGTAAGGATTTGCTGTTTCTCTCATTGTTAGATTATCTAGACAAAATGTTTCAGTTTTGAACTGTTAATCTTCTAAAACAAAGGCTAAGAAGACATCAAACAGGTTTCAGAAGTCGTGATGGGCATTTTTCATAATAAATTTATTTAATACATTAAAAAATCATCTTGTACAGCAAACCTGCACAATCTATTGGCATCTGATGCTGCTGAAGCTTGTATACATTCGTGCATTACCATTACGGTTGCAACCGCTTTAAAACCAAGAAAATAATCATTTTTGCTCACTTGGCCAGCAGTTAAAAAAAGGGATAATTTGCTTGCAGTCAAAAACTCTAAATTTAAGTGAGGAAAGAAGACAAAAATCCTAATTTTTTATCTGTACTATTACTTTAACTGATGTTATATAAATCAGTACTAGAATATGTATTGTTTTTTATGAAGCAGTGCTTTTTGTGTGCAAACTGTATCTGAACTTGAATTTCTGAGATAACTGACTCTTGTTATGTGAAAATTCAACACCTCTGACAAATAAGCCCTGTGGTTGATTTAGTCAAACAAACATGAGGGCTGATAAAACAGTATGCAAAGATATTGCCTTACGGAGAGAGAGAGAGAGAGAAGAGAAGAAAGATCAAATAACATTGTTACATACTGCGTTATGTTATTTGATAGATCCAGCTGGTCCCTGAAGCACAGTTCTGCAAATACCACTTATATCCACCTGGCAAGAGAATATTGGGTTTCTAGTCGGAGTTATGAAATGCATCACCTTGCAAATATGTAGAAACAGCACAAACAAAAAGATGAGACGTTTATTACAATGAACCCACACAAGTGAAAATATTACCACTCCCACACATTATGAAAGCACATACAGCATGTGTGCATACTGAATGTACACAAACAGTCACATGTGCGAGAGAGCTGCAGCTACTTGTGTCACTTTGCTTCATCTAAGCATTTCTGTCCCTCACTTCGGGCTTTTCTTCTTTGCGTAGTCAAGTAACGGCCAACACGTACAGCAGCACTGCATGCTGGAAGGATGGAAAAGTACTCACTTGTGATCCCCTCTCAGGCCCTTTGACAGATGAGGACGGAAACATCGACCAAAATAATAGAAGTCAGTGGCAGATTTCCCAGGGTAGCAAGAACACTGGTCATCCTAGCTGATACTGAATGGTACATACAATCCCCCCGAGTCCAGAGGTCCAATTTGAAGCCCAGATGGTTTTTACTGAAACCTTTCCTGGTCATTTCAGCTAGGACCCTTCTGAAACAAGGGAGCTTCAACTCTCAGGTTTAATTTGGTGATCAGAGATTATCCAGGCAAAGCTGGAATGATGGCTTTGCCCTACTCTGTGCAATAACAGTATTCTTTTACAACTATGATAAAATGTATTTCAGGCTGCAAGAAATAACATTAGTCAAGGGATAAATAAAGTTAAAATGTCCCACGTTTGTAGCAAATATGAATTTGTCAATAAAATAAGAATTAGGACTGCGATATCAGATAACTGAGGGTAGAGAGGGAATGCTATTAGCAGGCAACTTATTAAGATGTAACTGGTACAAGTGAGCTTTTTATAAACTTAACTAAATGCATATTTACAGTAATTGTGATTTAAGCATCAATTGATAATCCCCCGAAGCTGATAAACTACATAATAATTTTGCAAGGCACCAGCCTGATTAGGCCACCTAAGGCAAAGTAATTAGGTAAAGCAAAATCAAACTTAATACTCTAAAGCTTTTTGGCTAACTTCCCTTGTGTATGCACAGGCATAATCTTAAAGGGAAATACTGATGTAGTGGAGCTTTCAGCTTATGCCTGTCATTTCTTTGATTATTCAAACCGCAACTGGTACATATTTTAGTGTTCTGCTTGTAATGACGATATAAATCTGTGTTTTTAGATTCAGATTGAACTAGCTTGGACCATGGGACTACATACAACATAATCCCTGCTATGGGGACAGTTACAGTCCATGCAGGACAGGTTGAGTAGAAGTCATTCGTCTGTATGAGCCGGTGACTAAATGACCTGGGATCCTCATATATCATTGCTGCGGCATGTCAAAGCTAAATAAAAGTTAAGTTAGACTGTTAATCTATTCATACTTGACCACAATTGAGGGACTTATCTTAGTAGCATTCTAGCTGTATTATGAGACATTGTACTAAGCTATTTTTTGGTTAGCTAGCCACATAGAAAGCTGCGTAAACAACCCTGATAACTTCTGAGGATTCTTAGAGTTTAGTGTCTGGTACTTAAATCAAAATCTGATAATAATAACATAAACATAGACTCGTCTTTCTCCTTGTAGTCATTGTTGCTGGCACTCATCTGTTTTAATGATCCATTATAACAGCAGTTTCAACAAGAGAACCCATTTTTCATTGGTAATGGTAGGTAAACTCTAAGACAGGCTGACTATTGTGTAAAGTGCCTATCACAAGTTCCAATGTGTTTCTGCCCAGCAGAGACATTTCTGTTTCAGAAGCTTTTGTCGCTGCTCAGTAACTATATTAAGCTAATACTTGTGCTCGCTAACATCAAGTTTTACTGCAGTGGTCTGTATTGATTACTGAGATTTTTTTGCAGGCAGTTGTTTCTTGCACAAATCTCTGGAGCACAGATGAAGTAAGACGTGGTGCTTCATAGTGTTCAGTTTTCATTCAGTATTAAATAATAAATAATAAAAAAAAAATTAATAATAATAAAAATAGCTGTTAGCTGCAGCCTTACAGTTTACCCTGCACAATGAAAAATAAACCTTTGAACTTTAAGACTACAGAAGTGTTATGTTTCATTAATGACAGTTATCCCCGTGGCATTTATTTACCTGTGATAACTTGACACCATCAGCTCTACCTTCGTTTGGAAAGCCCACAGATATAAAGAGCTACATGAGCATTTCCAGCAAAGCTCAATTTTAACCTTTAATGATGTAAAAATCTGGCTGTTGCTTGATTGTTGTCCAATTCTAATGAACAGTGCCGCCTTTTTTTTTTAAGATAAAAGCGAGAAGACAGGCAGATAGATCGATATATAGCATCTCATCAGTCTATATTTTGCCCAGTATCCGGGCCCAGGGAACATTTCATAAAGGCCATAGGGTCGGCTTATCATGGAGCTAAATGCCAATGTAATTATTAGTGTCTGGAGATAGTGGAAAGGGAAGCACATCCTGCGGCAGTACACCATATTTAATTAATGAATGTCACTCTGTAGAGGGAGTGAGGGGAGTGCGTGAGAAAAGAGAAAGAAGAGGGGAGCAACGATACTGATCCTGACTTAAGAGCACAGGCACACAACCACATGTGGAAATGCTCTCTATAACAAACACTGGGGAACGGATATTACACATGCATGAGAATATAATTACAATCAAGTTAACCCTTGTTATAAAACATGCGACTATAAAGACAAAGGAAAGTACAACTGATTCTGCACATAATTTAAACCCCTGCAAGTAAAGACTATGACTGTTTGTACTTGCTACAGTTTGCATAGTGCACACACACCTAACAGACTGTATATGAACAGGTTCTGTTAAGCATTTCTCTGTATTTTCAATATTAATTCTTTAACCAGCTGCTACTGTTGGATGTTCGATAAAACACAGACAATGAGCGCTTAGGTGCACAGAACTGCCACCTGCAAGCGTGGGTGCATTTTGATCAGCAGCACGATGTTAACCGAGTCGATCCGCAGCAACACAGTTTAGTGACGAATCAACTGCAGACGCGGTTTTTCAAAAGGCGTGTGACTCAGTGAAACTCAGACCATCCTCCAGATTGTTACAGTGAAAAAAACACCCGAGCAGATGTTCATCAACAACAGCAGTGGCACGCTGGTTTTTATTTAAACATGTTTATCATTGATGCTTCACTTTCAAACAGTGTTTTTTCCTCTTTAATACATATGTGACTGATCAACTGTTGTGTTCACCGTTGCTGTTTGACAACCACACTAGCATAAAGCTGGAGGAGTTCAATGTGTTTTGGAGTCAGTTTAACTCTGAATATTGGGGAGGAATTTAGCCTTTTTTTAGCTTCTGGAGGAATGTAATGGCTGGTCAATACATGTATTCAAGAGACTTTTAACTTTTTTAATTTTCATCTACTTTGGTGAATGCAACCCTGCTACCCTGATGATGTCCTTGTCTCAGTTATTAACATTCTAACATACACAAATATATCTAACATCCAGTCTTCCTGGATAACACAGTCTTATCGGTTCATTTTTGAGAGCATGTTTGTGCCACATTTGAGAAAATTTCCTTCCTTAGGGACAGACAGATATATATATGAACAGACTGAGGGCTGGACAACCTAAAAATGTTATACCTCCAGACCACAGCTTTCTGGAAGCATAAATATGCCATGCCTCATGAACTAGACTTCTGTTGAACTGGAACTATACTTTTGGTAATATTAGCCAAATTGTTTGTGGTCTAAACTCAAAAACTTGCATGACCTGAAGTCAAATTTCATTTTCTGAATGTAAAAGCTGTCTTCATCCACCAAAAATACCTGCTATACTTATTGAAAAATAAATTGCTAAGGCATCATAATGTTCCACAAAGATCAATACCAACACCCAAAGATCCCACAACTAACACTATCACTGGTTTGGACTGGAACTGGTTGGATCTCAGGTTTCCAATATCCTTCTGATTGACCAACATAGCCTTAGGGTTCGGGTTGAATGACCCCCTGTTGTTTGGCATGCTATTGATAGCCCTCGGTTTTTTCTGCATTATTATCAACTGAAAATCAAGGGATGAGAAACCTGTTTTAAAAAGTACCTGTGTACACAAGGACTTTGCCAAAGGAGGAAAGTTTCCAATTATGGAATTTTGCTCTTCCCTGGGTGTCGCCTTTAATGTCTGATTGACAGCTTCATTAATTAGCTAGTTAGACTTGAAAGAATGGCAAAAGAATAGCGATAAGCTGTGCATGGAATGTTACAAGCGAGTTTGTCATATGGCTCAATTTGTGTCCATAAAAGCATCTAATTCCAAGTGACAATGGCAAGTGATGTTTGCATGCACAGCACATTTCAGCCAGGCATTAAAACCAATTGGATTTGATAAAGAAGAACTGATGCAGGACTGCGTTAATTTAATTGACCACAACAATGATTTTTTTCTTAATATACATCGCAAACTGACGATATGTTTCAAAAATTCTGATAATTTTATTAAACTATATGGTTCGTCTACCTTACGAATTTGAACAAAGATAATTAATTCTATGCTCAGGTAATACCTTTCCTCATCAAGTAAATGGTATTACATGGCTGAGGTTGTTTTATAGTGAATATAGGCAAACTGGAGTTAGTGTTAGCCTTTTCATCCTGCTTATTTACCCCGCAATCAATGTGGTAGATCTACAAGCCCAGACTATAGCCTGTCTCATCACTGCAGTAGGAATTCTGCTAATTAGCATGCTTTTTTTCTGTGCAAGAGGCTAGTGAAGATTGGCAAAAGACAAAACAGTACCTAAGCTGCATACGCAAACAAAAACTTGTACTATTTTGGCTTTTCCAGTTAGAAAACTTACTGTTTGGCCCCAAGTTTACTGAAATAAAACAGAGACAAGACAAAAGCTCAGTTGCAGAAGTCTAAGTCCTGTCTTACTTTGGTGAAGGTCAAAGGGATGAGGTGTTCTGTCTCTTTGCTTTTACTGCTGTCAGGAGTGTGCACACAACAGGCAGCTTGTCACACAGGATGCAAGCTTCCATGATGCCCCCATGCTTCTTTTTTTCGCTCCTTGCCCCCTCCAATCACAATCCCCTATCTTGGAGTGCTACTTGAGTCATGACTACACCTGGGACCCTCTCGCCTCGGTGCCATTTCTGTCATTGGATCAGCTGCCGACTTCAGCCCCTTGTATTCCCTGTCTTTTGTTCTCTGCCCACGTATTAACTCTGAACTGCCTCGAGAACAGAAAAAGAGTTGAGACAGCTGTGAAAAAAGAAAATAGATCAAGGTCCTGCAAAGCTGCAAAAAAAAAAAAAAAGATGTCTCTAAATGTTTCTTATGCAACAATTTCTATCCCTCTCACACATTTCTTCTGAAGGCGACACTCCTCGGCACACAGAAGTGGGTATTCTTGTTTGGAAACAATAGCAGGCGTGCTTCTGAGGCAACTGTTAAGCTATTGCAAAGCAGATGCTTTTTTCTCTCGCCAATCAATTTAACACCTACACCTCCCCTCTCCTCCTTCATGCTGGCTTTGGCTCATCAGTTTTAAATGGCACAAGACATTCTTGCATTGTTCTTTTGACTTACTCAGAGGACAAGAAATGTCTCTGCTGAAGTAACAGCCCTATCAAGCCTTAATCACCAATAGGTTGGGTCAGCACAGCAAAAAAAAGGAATAAAGAACTGCAGAGAACATATTACAAAAACAGTAATTCAGTGTTGCAGTATGTGAAGACTGGTTTCTCATACTTTTGTAGAGGCAATTATATTTCAGAGAGTCTGTAAAAACAGGATGAAGATTTGGAAACAATTTTTTCCCCCCTCTGAATCTTTCACTAGACAGAATTGCAAGGGAAAAAGCCATCTGTGTCTGACTCTTATCCCTGGCTTCTCTGGAGCCTGGATGAGCCTGAGCCAGCAAATGTCAGTCGGATAAAGACCAAGCCTGACAGACAGACACAGGAGTTTTGTCATTTCGTGTGTCATCCCTTTGCTAGCAAGCCCAATCTTTGCCGGTCTCAAAAGCCCTGAGATGATGGGGGGAAGGAAACATTCTCAGGGTGAACGTCAGGTTGTGTAACTCCTCCAAGTGCCACAATAGCTGAAACGTTGAGGACGTGCACTATTCTGGTGCCCCTGCGGCCTATGAGAGCTTTCATTATTGTCTTATGTGCTGTGCTCACCATGGAAACACAAAACACATCAACTGTTTCTCTACAGAGGACATTAGGTTCCTCAGCAAGATGTTCTTCCAGGAGCCAGTGGTCTGTCTAAGGTCAGAGTATATTAGATGTGAGGGTCCCATGGGGTGGGGGAGCAAGTAAAGAGTGAGCCCTGTAATAATGTGTTGGGCAGAGAACGAATCCCTGTGGGTATTTCAGATTGCTAACTGAGAAATATGCCTGTGTTCAAAGACGAACTGATGTTAAATTAAAAATGGTGCTATTTGCTTCACTATATATGTCTTTGTAAAGGCAAACCCATCGCTGTCATAGTTTTC
>JAPZDY010000016.1:8972581-8984366 GCA_029783645.1 Ctenochaetus hawaiiensis
CCATCGCTGTCATAGTTTTCATTCTTTTGAAAAACAGTCAGTGGTATTGTATTTTAAAATCATATACGTATTCTACATTAACTATAAAGACATAACTAATTTCTTATATTCATTTGTATTTTTCTCATATATGGATATGCGGGGATGAATGCATTAAACTAGCAAGCTGTTATCAGCATCTACACTGGCCCCAGTGTCATAAAAGCATGCACTGGAGCCGTTAAAAACAACTTTATCTGCTGTTTTCAACTAGGGTCTCCTAAATATGAATATATAACCGTATATTATAGAATTTCTTTGTTTACTATACTAAAGACAATATAAAATTCAAAATGAATTATGTGAAACTGAGGTTTATTTATACACAATATACAGTTTTTCGCTGTTTCTTAGATTTCTATGTAAAAGGCAAATGCGTGCAAAGTTATAAATTGTAACCAGATTTATAAGAACAAGACCATTCATGACAAATACAAGATTTTCATTTCAAATCATAATCGCCCAAATTTTTCACCAAATCAAACCCCTTCTTCATGCTTATTTTCTTTACATTGGCCATTACATGTATTTACATTCTGTAATAACACTGTTTATTATTTTACAATGCCGCACTGAATGGAAATTGCCTTCAACATCATTGGGATTCAATGAAACAATGCAGCATGTAATCCAGCATTACAGTTTTTAATTTCAGCCTTATCCGCCTTATTATTCACATTCTGTTCATTCTCCTACAGCTGTAAGTTACCGCTAATGCACACCGAACATTTTCCACTATAGCGGCTTTACACTAAGAAATGATGAAACACGGCATGCCTTTCAGTGTAAGGCAGTCATACTAAGAAGAAATGTACTTATGTATTGGTCACTATTGTTAACACTGACTGCTCCCCCTCATTAAAATTATACGGAGAGGTACATTTTGGCTCTCTCAGCTGTGAGTGGAAAACTATTAGCACTGTGTGGAGCAGAAATCAGACTGTTTTTGCCATTATTTTGACTGACAAAGAACTGTAGTTTGTTTGGTTGCACAGATGCACTTCTGCTGTATTTCTGAAAAAGTAGCTGCTCAATGAGCATTAGCTAAAGTCTTAAATGCATTTGATGTTACACTGAGTAACCACAGGTGTCGCCAAATCAACAAGGACTAAAATCTTAATGATTCTGACTTTAACTTCATAATACTGACTCTGACTATATCACCCACCCAAACCATATCATAAAAAGAAATGCATTTACCTAAAATAAGCCGATTAACTGCTTTTTGTTATTAGCATACCTTGGGAATAATCCCTCTAAAATGCTCCTGAAATGTTAGGGGGTATTAAGAAAGTGATCCTCTAGCTAAAAAAAATCTGCTGTTTCTGTGATAGAGTATAAGATCACTGATCAATGCATTCACCTGGGAGGCACTAGCATAGATTGTCCCAGAGGAAACCGATGTCTATTCTCCATGGACGTCGCTCGTTGCACAGTGTGCACCCTGTTCTTGGGAGCTGCGGTTACACAACATCAATAGTATTTGTCAAGTGGTTAAAGCTGATAAGAATACAAATGATTGCCTTGAGCTCGCTTTAAGGCTGGTTTGTCAGTACAGCTTGTAAGACAGTATTTGCAGCGATGGAGTCAAAGCGGTACAAACACAGCTGTGTGATTCAACTTTCTCAAGACTGTCACTGTGTTGTATTTTTTATCCATCACTTTTTCCCATTATTTTTCATATTTTTAAGGCATGCTCATAAAAATCAATAATTTTGTCGAGAAAAACTATAAATTAGTTAGTAAAGAAAAAAGTAAGGGATAAACTGATACAGTAGGTAAACAGAAATAGACAGACACACTGATAAATGAGACAGCCTTTGATATGACGCATGTGTCAGGACTTCTTGGAGCAGCATAAAGCAATGCCTCTTCACTCCGCTCCCTCTCTCTCTTGCCTTTGACCTCCCGCTGGTTCCATTACCTGTGCCACCAGCGTGACCTCGAGCGCATCCAATCATGACCGTTACATAACAAAATACTAGTGCGGAGAAGATAAGAGGAGAGGGCAAGGCAACAGACTAAGGAGTGTCAGGTGTGCAGCCTGAAACAAATACAGAAATACTTTCAAGCTACCACCCAAATCATTTGTTGTACCCCTCCTCCGCCTGCCCTCGATGTTCTTCTATCTCGAAAGAACATGACACAGTACTGTGTTTTTTTTTAACAGGTCAGTTTTCTCTCTACCTCAGCCCTACAAACCGCATATCACTCCACCTCTGGTTTCAGCCTGTCATTTTGCATTATATAACTTGAAAGCGCTCCAGCTGGGAAGCAAAAACATGACACGTGTGATGGGAGGTGATGAACAGTACTGAGGGGGGAGAAAGACGCAGACAACCCCCTTTTTTTCCATCAGCCCTTCCAGCCTTATATACCTAGCAGGCTTTTAACACAAGACTATAATCTTGGCGGAGTTTAGGAAATGATAGGCAAAACCCGTATATGGCTGCCAGTGTTTACTACCATGACTCTGCTTGCCTGTGCATACATAATTCTACCATCCAAGTTATCGAGATCACGCAGTGTAAGCTGTGGATGGTTTACCTTAACTGCTGTATGATCCACAAGCAACCACAGTATGAGATGGCGAGCCTGTGCATACTCTGTAAAGCAGCATAATGGCCCACATCCATACAGTCAGATCAGTAAGAGTTGAATACTGAGTTCTTGGTGAGTCACAGGAGGATACATTGATCCAATAAAGGGCATTTCATAAAGGTAAATGCAGACAGATATAACAAAAAATTATTCTTAAAGCTCCTTTCAGGGCCTGAACTCTCCTCAGAATGCACATTAAATCCTGGAATCACTGCCAGCCTACAAAAACCTCCCTTACAAATGCATGAAAAAGGAAATTCTTTGAGGCAGATGAGAATTGTTCCTTTCTGAACGAGAGGGATCTCTTTGGGTTTTTTTTTTTTTTGTTGAGAGAGTGAAGGCAGGAAAGCAGCACCAGAGGCCCAGCCCATGACAAAACAAAGAGATTAAATGACCTGTGAATGTGACTTTCCATTTCTCCATTAACTCACACTCAACTTAGAGGCCTGCTGCCCCCTTCTGGAGGCTGACGAGACATCATCAAGGAAGATGTTTGCTGTAATGCCTGCCTGTCTCATTTACTTGGCTGTGATTTGAATTACACCCTTACAGTCTTTCGGGTTGATTAAATGCGCAACAATAACAGTCAGGCTTTTATGTGGACTCAGGGTGCAATAGGCAGTTAATATGCAGCATTGTATGAGAAGTCCAAGACATTATTCTATATATAGCTTGGTATTTTAAAAGCCTACACACTAATTCAAGATGTACCACTAAATCTCTCTCTTTGCTAACAATTCAGTGGAGATCCTGATACTTGCCTTCAAGATATAAAAAATAGCTCATCTGCTTCTCAAAATAGAAATCAGCCCTCTTGATATAAAATACAAAAACAGAATGCAAATATGCCGGCACCACCTCTGAAGTGAGATTTCAGTGTTGGCTAGGGCCAAATGTCAACCAGCCCAAACAGATGGTGTGAAGAGCCGGGCCGAGTGGCTGACCTTGGTTGCTAGTTACTAGGGGTGGGAGGGCAATGCAAGGCGACGGGTGTTTGTGGGTATTTTTTTTGTGTGTATCAGTGGAATGCTGGGAACGTGTAAAGAGCTCAGTGTTTTTGCCTAGATTGAGAGGTGAAGTCACGTCAGGCCGGCTCACTTTGCAGGTGTTTTCTGGCTGTCAAATCTGTCACTATGACAGGAAAATGTCAAACATGAATGGATAAATGGCAAAGTGAAGGTTTTAGCTGCAATACTTCTTTCAAGATTATTTTTGTTAGTATTTATTTTTCATCTTGGAGTTAAATGTGAGCTATAAAATGTTGGAAAATAGTAAAAAAATGCCCCCAAAAACTTCCTAGATCCAAATGTGACATTTAATCATAACTTGTTTTGTTCAAGCAACAGCGTTAATCCCAGAGATTTTCAATTCAGCTTTGCAAACTAGAGAAAGGCCAAAATACTCATATTAGGAAAGCCAAAACTAATCAAAAAGCTTGTCATTCTAAATGAGCTGAAATCCCTTCATTATTAAATTGTTGTAAATTTCTGACAACTGACAATCAATCAGCTCATTATTTCAGCACTAATTATTGTTTTTATCTGCGTTCATGACAACAAGTTTAATCTCTGAGACAACACTGTTACAATGACGAATTTTTAAAAAAATGAATATGTACGTATTTCATTACAAATGAGCCAGATAAAGATCGTGAAATGCTGTCAAAAACTTAAACCCACCATCTAAATTTAAATTAAAGAAAAAAAGCTCTTGTCATCCTCTTAATAGTAAACTTAAACTTTGAGGTTTGAATGAGAATAAAACACAACTTCAATGCAGTTTCCTTATCTATACAAATGAAGTTGGTAGTCTATTAGATCTACACCAAGCAGGATTTCTTAAAGGTAGTTCAAGATGACAAAGAGTTCACTATAATAAGATCTTTAAGGTTGTGTTTTTCCTTTTTGTCCACGCCCCACTACCTCCCAGCTACACTGTCTTCATTTCTGCCTTGTTACACGCTAATGCCAGCTTCCTTCTCTAATACTGTATATAGGAACCTCTGGGGTATATCCAGTATTGTTACATTGTGAAACAAGCAAGATTTCCTTACCCACTAGCAAGCTGTTATGGGGAATTCCCAACCTTTCACGCAATGTTTTTTATTTACACAGCTTAAAAGAGTGAAATTCCTCCATCTTTGCTCTTTTCTTATCAGCGCCAAGAGTTGTTTGAACACCAAAGGTTGACTTTTTTGAAAAATATTGGAGGATTTGTTCGTTTCCTGTTCAAAAGAAAACATATTCTATTTTCAGTTTCTCTCAGTTTCTGGTAGACTGACTAAGGGGCTTTAAAGGGAGGCGGGTAGGTAGTAGATGGATAAGTGAAATTCACCTCTGCACAAATGCCTTTTTCTTGGGAGAAGGCAATTTCCTGCAGCTCTGTTCACAGTCCGAGCTTGGTCACACATCAGTGCTTCTGAAAAAGTATTGTCCTATGGTTAACGTCGAAAGAGAGGACAGCCTTGTCTTAGCAAGGTTTGGCTATGAACTGATTTGGCGCAAATGTTTCAATTGGGTATTGAAATCAGATCTACGTCATGTTTGATTTATAGAAAAAGAACAAAAATTCAACAAAAACGCTATTTTTCAACATTGATAAGGGATTCTTCTTAGATAACTGTGATTACCTCCTAACTGTGAGTGAACTGGAATCTACATTAACAGTGTTTTCTACAGGAATGGAGGGCTATAACATAATGATGGAATACTGAGGGAGCGCCACGTCAGAATATCCTTTTTTCCCTCCCGAGTGGAGTGCCTCCTTTGATCATCAAATTGTTCTCCTGAAAATCCTCTCTGTTCTTGAATTATCTGGGCCGCTGAAGTGGAAACTGAATTTTCTGTGGAGGCCAAAGCTTCTTAAGAGCGAGGAAAAGAAGGGGGAAACTAATAAAAAGGTGTGAAAATGACACAAATTGAATAACCGTGCAAAAATATATATATGGCCATATCCCTGAGTGTGACAGAAGAAAAGTAATCAAGGTCTTCAGACATTACAGCTGAGCACCGATGAGGAAATAACTCTCTTTTATCCTCTCTGTCCACATATATACAAGAAGAAAAGTGCACGAAAAACCCAGTGTTATTGTGTTCTTCCAACAACAGCATCAGCCTGAAAGGATTTACACATATTTAAAGGTGCACATTGGCTGTGCAGCAACATGACTGCCATGTTAAAGTCACCAGAAAATGCATTTCTATGACAGAAATGCCAAAGAGGTGATGGCAAGTAATTAGTAGATAGTTATAATGCAAAATCACTTATCTAAATCACTCCCAGTACACAGAATTAACTTCTCGTATGGTACAACTGTTGCTGCCCTTGGACCTTGATTAAGGTGCTAACACAGGGCCGCTTGTCAGTTCTAATGTAAATTGCCTGTTAAGTACTGTCAATGGCACCCTGTTTAATTTGCCCAGCTTGATCACCGTTTGTTGTGGATGCCGTTAAGTACACATTTTCATATTCATGCATATTCATACCGATCCATCCTCCTCAGATGCAGCTGAATTCATTAGGAATGCCGGCAGAAATAACAAATGAGCACTGATTTTTTTTTTTCCCATCCGTGATACTTTCTTGATGGTCACAGATTTGGTGCCACTTAGGTGTTTTCTGTTATGTATTAACACCACGACATCCACAGAATTTCGTTATGTAAACACTTTAGTGCAGCTGAAATAAGCCAGCTAATGCAACATTAAGCCCAAACAGATCTACTGAGTAACACTGACTATCAACATCTCCACTTAAAAATACAGAGCTATCCCTTTAATTTGTGAAAAATATTCTACAAACATCTTCAGCAAAATGACAACCTACTCAAAAGCTCAACTTTTTTTTTGCCCTAGAGTAGGAAAACCCAGCAGAGGTTTTTATTTTTTTCTGTGCTGTTGTGCACAATTGTCCATACCAATTGCCATTTATACTAGAAAAAAAGACCAGGGAGAAGAAAAGCAAAAATTGAGCTCTTGCCATTTTGTTTACAGCCAGAGATTTTGATATCTGCTGCCTGGTAAGACGGAGGCTCAACAAGTTTAAAGTGAAACAGACAGGCGCATTCTGACACATTGCAGCTTGAGGGGAAAATCACTGTTGGGAAACTGTGCTCGTCCTGTTCTGAATTCAAATTAATGTGGAAGGGACCCTGTTGTACGAGCGGAGAAAACAGTGGACCCAGACAGACAGTCAACGCAAGTAAGATATAATATATCCCAGAGAAGGCAAGGTGGACTGGATTTGTATCAGCTTGCTGTTTGAAAAATTGCCTGTCTTGAATATTTGGCATTACTTTAAGACATTTACATTATACTTTTATTATATGCATTGTAATAAGGTGGATTTATGTATGTGTTTGATGGCTTGCAGTTGTAAGCTTGTCATTTTAATTCAACCTCATATCCATCAGCCCACATGATTCCAAAGAAATATAATATTTACTCTTGTTTAAGTGATGTTAACTAAGAGCTACAACACCCATTTGTGTCAGGAAATTACTCAACCATTATTTAAATTAATACTAGGTTAGGTTGGGGTTAGGGTTAAGGTTGGTCTTTTCACGAACAGTAAACAAAGAATGCCCCCTCAACCTGTAAAGGTTACCTAATCCAAAAGAGAAGTGAACTTTAAGTATACAAGTGTATTTGAATCATATACTGGTTTGTTTTCAAAGTACCTCATGGTCAGATAAGACATGGATTTAAGTCCAGGAAAATACTTAGTCTGAGTGAAGGCAATCCTTCACTATACCTGCCAGCGTTTTAGCAAAAATCCCTATGAATAAAAGACAACTTACCACTGCTTCATCCTGAGAGAGAACACGCTCCTCCTCATGGACGAGGGCCACTTTAGCTTGGACTTCATCCACTGTTATACTGTTAGAAAAAAAATCAGATGACAGCACTGTTAGCTCAGTAAAGTCAAATTGTTTTTCCATCTACATTAGTGGTTTTCAAACTTCTTCTGAGCACACTCAGCCTTCTGAAGCCGTAAAAAAATTTAACACCCCACCATCCCATAATTTTAACCACTCATTAGCAATGATGGGGTAAGCAACTCATAACAAATATGGTAAAATATCTGAATGCAAATTGAATTTAATAGAAATAAAGAGATAAAGGACAGCACGAAGGCATTAGCATTAACATGCTAAATTTCCCTAAATACAAGAAATTACTTAAAGTTCATCAGTTCAAGTCAAAAGTCTTCATAAAAAAACATTTGAGTTTTGGTCCGGAGGTGAGCTTAACAGCTTCTTCTGGTCATTTACCAATAATAATAATAGTTCAAACGTACTAACAAAAATAGGTTTTATCTTAGCATTCCTCCATTTAAGGTACTTTTTATATAAGGCATTAACTTTTTTTGGTACTATGATGCTCTAAACACGTTTTGTCTTCACCACTGCAACCGACACCAACATCCTTGTTCACGAGGTGTGTATTACAGGGCACCTGAAGGCAGCACAACATCTGCACTAAGCTTGCTACAGGGGGACTTGAGGAAAATCTTTGAGATAATGAAATAAATATACTTTTGAAACCAAAGCACAATCTTTCAGATTTACAAAACATGGATTATAGTGCAAAAGCCATCAATGAACCACGCTGTACTTCTGTTTTTCTCTGGAGATTACAGAAAAAAAAGCAGTACCAGCTAACTCACTGTATATCGAACTGCAAAACAAACAAGATGGTGTTTTAACTGATATGAGGGTAAGCTGAACATTGTCATTTTTGGTCAGGTGCATTCCCTCGGTCAGTTCGGGCTCTGTCAACATTGCATTGACTCAGTTTCTGTCCTTTTTTTTTAAGCTTTTCTCACTCTGAGTGGCAAACGACACAATGCCATCAAAAATCGCTCACACCACCTCTTATCCTCGAACACTTTGATCTTTTTCTTCAGCCATTCTTCCCTGCTGGTGTCTTTCTTCCACAGGCTCCACCTAAACTAACATTACTGAGCTGAGATAATGACTGCATTGCCAGGATCAATCCCGGGAGTCCATCAAAAGCGGAAGAGCAGGCAAACATACAAAGCGAATGGCTTGTTCCACTACAGAGGATCAATGCCCGGGGTAAGTGCTGGAGAAAAAACAATGGCTCTCTCCATTGTGAGGCAGCACAGAGGCTGACGAACACTAGCTTTGGCCCCAATCACATATATAGACCACGTATAGACCATGGTATTGTAAAAGCAGGTGCTCTGCGGGCGAACCTACAGTGGGTTTGACAGGAAGAGACAGTAATAAACATTAGGGAACTCACTCTCTCGCACACATACACTTATAATCCTGACAGAGAGGAGGGGATAAAAAGCACAACCTGTTCATGGGCCTTTGGGAGGCTCCATCATGGTTCATTTCCTGAAGCAGTTGGTAGACTCTATTTATAGGCCAGCATACTGGTACCAGTTAATCCTGCACTGGGCTGCCAACTGCCTGCCAGCTGGCACAGTGGGTTGCACTTGTGTGCCGTGGTTCGGGATGCAATAATGGTGAGGAAGTCCAGAAGCTACCTTAATGACCAATGTGTGGGGAGATTTTTTTTTTTTTCCATTATTACAAACTGATAGGAGGAAAGTTCCAGACTAAGCCTTTACTAACTTCAGCCTCTATAGAGTTTTTAAGTTTTTGGAAAGTGAAATTCAAGCACTTTTCCAGCACTTCAAGTTACCTAAACCAAAAATTCCCAGCTTTATTATCTTATCCATATTGCTACTATAAATGTAACTGCAAAAATAAAGTCAAAACAATTTCTTTATATCCACAGCCATTAATGTATACTGTCATTTGTATGTGTTACCAAGTGTTGATAATAACTTTAATTGTATGTTTCACTCATGATTACTTAATGCTTGCTCATTTCCAAGGGAACAACAGAGGACTTATCTAGCTATTATGAGTTGAACAAAGGAAAACAACCTTGCCTGAATCTTTATATTTAATAGTGTCAAAGAAAAGCATATTACATTATATTTGAAATATGTTTACATGTTTGCATACAACAGCAATATCTGTACTTGTTCGAACAACAAAAGGATCAAATAAACAAACAATATTGGCAAAGGGATCCTTTTAGTTGAATTTTTTTGTTTGTTTACTCAAGTGATTGTGTAGATGAAACACTGCATTTTGTTGAAAAGCATTTGTTAGGACTATGTCTGAACTACAGCATATTTCTAGCGTTGAAAACATAAAGGTTAAAATTATGCATTTTTGCAACTTTTAAGTTCCAGATGTGACCATATTAATATTTAAATACAATTATGATGACAATCAGCAGTGTGTTAGCTTATGCCACAAACCTTCATGTATTTCAGAGTGACTTCAAAACTTAATGGAAAAAAATTATCTGCATTTTTGTCATGAAGCAATTATCGGTGGCTAAATGGACACAAAAATAAGATTGGTTCACAGTTTAAATGAGAGAACAATTATCTGTGAATCTGCATTAAAGATAATTAGCAATTCCAATCGAGTGGATTAAGAACGGGGTGGTGTTTTGCTAAGTGTCATTAGGGACAAAGCCAAGAGCTTTTTTTTTTGTACAAGATAAAGAGTCTGCAATGTGAATGCTAATCTGGTCTAAAGTCAGCAAATTGCCTAGCGATGTGCGAGCATCAGGTATACGGGTGACTTTGGACTTTGCATTTATCATGGCGGTGACTAAATCTAGCTTGACACTTGGGCGTGTGAGCTGCAGAGCCTTTCAGAAAAAAATGGTGATGTAGCGTACGTAATGCATAAAGCCTCCGCCTTCAGCTTTATTCAAATGGGCATCAATTCATTACCTGCCTCAAAATGGCCAGCTCACCAGATCCCATTGACTGACAGACTGAAACAATGGCTGTGTAGAAATAAGCGGACACTTGCAGATATTTCAGCTTAGTAATGTGTTTGTTTAAGAGCAGCCCCGTGCAGAGACACTGCATGGGGACGGGTGGATGGATTGAGGCAGAGCTGGGGAGGAAAGGGGAAAGGAGATTCGGGGGGGGGGCAGAAGGGTGAATAATGGTACACATCCAGGCGCAGGAATGCATAAGTGGGCACACAGCGCTCCCTGGAAAATCGCTGCACAAGCACTTCGTCCTCGATGCAGCCATATGTTTTATCGCGCTTTCAGTTTGCTGTGCCCAGCCCTGCTCTCTTTCTGGGGGAATATGCCCAGTTAGCTTAAGCAGTATTGATTTTTTTCCCCCCCAGGCGTGGTGTGGGAAGGTGGAGAAAGTGAAGGTGGGAATAGCAGCTGAGAAAGAGCATGAAGGGGACAGGCTCACTGGATATCACACGCTCTGTTTTTTTCTGCAAGCCACCAGCAAATTTGAGCGTCTTGCCTGAAAGCAAAATGGATGTCATTCTACTTAAAGCTGGCAGAGGTTAAACACTGCTCATGACAGCAAGTTAGTCAGCTTGGGTGGCTGAAGGGAAGCTGGGAGATTGGGTAAAGAGGCGGGACAACAAGTGGGTCTGTTGGGATTTGAAGATTAAACAATGCTCATTGGGCAATGAATTACTTTTTGAAGTTTGCTGCAGAACAAATAGGTGAAGGAGTTTCAGGGAATGAGATGAGTGTAACCAACTCAGACTGATGAGACTTCGCTGCATCAGAATTAAAGGTTGAACTAATGAACGTAGTACATATACATGTGGATGTGAATTAGCAAGAAAAAAAAACATTTCTCATGTAGTGTGGGCAATATGAGATAAGAATAAATGTGAGAGCAAAAATATGAGTCATTATTTTAATCCAGTGTTATGGATGGATCCGGTGTTATTATCTGCATTAGCGGTATTTCTCTTGAGGACGGCAAGATTTACAAGTGAGTGAACAGGAGTTCTGTGAATCTGTTGCCCCACCTGACACAGTAATACATCCTCCTTACCCTCATTGACAGAAATTACAGGTTTTACTCTGTCTGTAAAACTAAATACCTGCCCCGAAGAAGGATTGCTTTTCATATTTGTGCATTTTTATGTAATTAGCTGGGGGCTATGAAATTAATCAGCTGAGTTTGCCATTGAAAAAGCTTTACACCTCAAATAACTGAATTTATCATTAATAATAGGAACAGCAGGATCCTTGGATAGTCATACTTTTTGAGTTGTATTTTGAGTTTCACTTTAACAAAAAGGATTTAAAAT
>JAPZDY010000016.1:8984401-9021413 GCA_029783645.1 Ctenochaetus hawaiiensis
TCATATCGTCACCATTTGAGCCATGTGCTTCGTGTGTGAATTCACTTCATGAAACCTCGCTCAGTTTGGCATCCAGTGGTTAAATTTAGACAGTTCAGTAGGAGAAGCACAATGCTGAAGGACGGCAGATTATTTGGTAGCAAAAAGCAATATAAAGCAAGATTTGTCACTTTCAACCTTGCTCTTCTTTTTCACTCCGCAGCCATAATGCCCACTCCGGTACATTTTTAAGACTGCACAGTAGGAGGAGAAAAACCCAAACTGAGAGCAAATACGCTTTAAGAATTTCTTGAGTATTTGATTTCATAGCAATCTCAATACTGTGACAGAAGCCTTTTCACCCTGGAAGGAGTAAAATCCCAAGGCAAGAAACTGTTTCAGTGTAAAAATATCAGTAGTGGCCTTCCAAAAACAAAAGAAAAACTAAGTCGGTGGATCCCTTAAATCCTGAAACCTTTGCCAATTATGTTTTACAACAATAACACAATATATCTATTTTTATCGACCATTTTAAATGATCAGATCAGACATACATGGGTTTCAGAGGAGTGTCATTGATGTTGTGTCATTAAAATGGGTTATTAGCATTAATTCTTGTTTTAAATTTAATTTTTAGTCATATTTTATTGTTTTTTATTATCATTATTTTTTCTCACTTTCTTTTCCATGGCTCATTTTATATTTATTTAATTTTTTAGTTACAAGCCCAATGTCAACATATTTTTGTGTCGTAAAATAGAGTTTTCATGGGAGCACTTTGTGAAATAGTCACAAATTCTAATCTATAATATTCATGTGCAGTGACATGAATTTTTTTGATTTTCTTCAGAACGCTCTGCACTACTTTCCAACAAACATATTTCAGTTAAAGGCATCCTGCTGCTGCACCTCGTCCATCCTCATTCTCATTCTCATTCTGCTGTCAAGTTAGCAATAATAAACATGTAAAGTCCAGTCAGACTTTTAATGTGATGGTCACAGTTTAATTAGGTTTAGGCAGCAAAACTAATTATTTAGTTTTGGGCACAGAATTATAGCCAAAAGATCTGTCAGTATTTCTCAAACTGCCATAATAATAATCTGGTGTTACCTGCCGTCTTTATTGCTGTCCAGTAACTTGAAAATGCTGGTTACTGTGCTGTTGTGACTTCTGATACCTGAAAGGAAAAAAAAATCATACCAGGGTTAAAGCAAAATTACCTGATAGAGGTAAGATTTCTTTTTACAGAGCTGCAGCATGCTGCATTTGCTCTTTAATCACCAACTATAAACATTAATCCCTCTGAATGCAAACTGAGAGGCAGGGATGGAGAAGAGGGACAAAGCTGGAGCTGGATTTAAAAAAAAACATTGGGGGGGGGTTTGTGTGGTGGGGAGTGGTGGGGGGGGCTGTTGGGCAATCAGGCAATGAGTCAGTCACGCTGTGCGAGAACATTTGGTTTCCCTGTAGGAAAAAAAAAAGAGGCATGTCAGAGTCCAAAATGCAATCAGGAGGCTTTGTGCTGTGACGGCTGCTATGACAGTGATTTCCCTCTTCTCCATTCATATTCACAGGCAGATGAAAAGGAGACGCAAAAACTTCCTTAACCCCCTTTCCAGAGAGCATGTGACCCCAACTGATTCATTTTGTGAATCGCATTCATTGGAGTGGGAGTGAGAGGAAGTTCTCTTGTGCTCGGCACTAAGCATCTCCCACATCATCAACAGAACGGAGAATGTAAAGGGGCAAACTGATTGGCCCCTAAGTCTGGGGAAAAGCACTTTACATAATGCTAATTGCACATCCGCCGCAATTACCTTCCCGCACTAATTACAGAAAAGCTAATTGTGAAATTAGCATTTTTTTTTTCCCTGTGTACAGTAGAGCGCCTGTGTTGAGTGCGTGCTGTAAGGGCGTAAAAAACATGAAAAAACTAGACCGCAGTTCATGAATGCAGCCTTACTAAAATGAACCTGAATTCATATTTATAAGATTTCAGTTCAAACAGATGCCAGGTTGTACTCGTCACCCCTCGACACGACTGGAAGCGGCAAATGTCTAAGGAGAAGCCAGATTCCTCGGTCCCATCGTTGCCTGAATATTTGCTAATATCCTCCTGCACAAAACAGAGCATCTGTCATATTAGTGGCCTGTTCTTTTGTTTGAACAGCACTCTATTCCCAACCTAATGCTTGACATTCTCGACCCATCCTCCAGTCGCTCTGTCTCGCAAAAATGAGTGCACAAAGGAGGAAGAGAAATGGTCTCACTCCTCCCTCCACTGCAGAGCTGTGGCTATGAAAAAACAACCACGAGGAGGATAGATGGAGAAGAGATGATAGGAAGGCAAAGGGAGAAGGATGGAGTGGGGGCGACGTGGTAAAAAGGTAAGAGGAAGAGTGGGGAAGAATGTGGGAAATAAGTGAGGAGAGAGTAGGAGGGCGGAAAAAAAAAAGAGAGAGAGAACGGAGGTTCAAGACGTTGGCTCTTTAGGCCGATGGCACATAAAGGAGGCTATGTTTACTAATGGACACCATCACTCATCCACCCATGTTGCCCTGGCGATAGCGCGGCACACTCGTAAAATAAGAGAGGCACAAAGAGAACAGAGAAAATGGAACATATCAGCAGGAGACTGCAGATCTATGTCTGGGCTACAGACCACGTTATCCACACAGAGATTTCTTTGTTACTGGAGGCTCTGCACTCCAAGGCTAACAAAACACACATTTTGCTTTCTTTTATACACTATTAAGCAGTATTTCCAGGTAGGAAATTACCCTTTTCTGAGAGGGAAAAAATGCTTTGAGATGAAAACAGATCTAAAGGCTGCAGGTGTTGCGCTGAACTTTTACTTTTCACAGAGGAGGAGATGTTGTAAATATAAAAACGCTTCAACCCTGAGTGTGCATCGGATGGTGCATATTTACAGTGCCATAATGATTCCGATACTGCGTCACACTCAGAAAACATTGCAGCACAATAAGTACAATGCAGTCTGCAAGAGAAATGATGACTGATTTAAATGTCTTCACAAATTCATCAGGGTTGTGATTACAGTTGCTGAACCTCTCAAGGGTCCCACATGTTCAAATCATAAGTGATTTTCCAAAACTTTTTAAAGAACCTGGAGCTGATATGACAAAAGGATGTCACAAATTAGACAAATGAGTGTATAACAAGCACATTTATACTTTAATGATGTCATCATTTCTTATTTTACCTTATCAACGCAGATTTTTCTACATTCTACAAATGTTTTGTTTTACTGTGAGGGACAACATCCCCAATTTGACTCTGCAAGGGGACTTTGCTCACCTTTTTCTTTAATATCTGTCTAATAAAAGGTTGAAATGGCACAAAAATATAAAAAAACACAGTATATTGAAAGAATAAATGGCTGCAAAATATTTACCATGATTGATCTCAAGTTTCAAGGTTATGCTATTTAATATTCATAATGCAATCCAGGAAATAAAAAGCACAAAAAAGAAAAACCTTACAATAAATCAAAAATTTGAGTCCACTTCTGTGAATATTTTAAAAGCAAGTCTACATTTTTCAGCAGCTTGGGGGTCAATATTTTATTTGTTATTGTTGGGAGAAGTAGGAGTGTATCAAAGGAACATGAAATGCTTGGCACTGGATCTGTCACATCTGGGTTACCTCAGAGGAAGCTCCTCTAAAATCCTCAGAGACAAATATTCTGTGTCATCACTGCATATTACATGTTTTTTGATATTCATGCTATCCTGAGCAAAATCCCACATATGTAGGCCCACACGCAAAAACACACAGGCATCCTAAATTACAAAACATCACGTGCAATTACGGTAAAAGTATCTGTTATGGTGTAAATTTCAGTTTTAACCTATTGGCACTACCTGATACTGTCTTTGCCTTTCCATTCATCTTCAATGGGCTTGTCTGACCGTGAGGATTGAAACTAGCATAGAATTAAACCAGCTTTTAATTAAGAGATATTCGTGTAGTGTACCTTTAAGAGGCTGATATACTGCAAACAGGTCTGATAAAAGTATGAGTCACTCATTAAAAGGGGTTAGCGTGAGATGATGGGCTGCAGGCTGGTTGTCAGGGTCAGGCTAAACCAGAGGATCTTAAACTGGGATAAAGAGATCTTCTGGGGGCTGCAACTTGCTTAGCAAAATGGGAAAAAGACATTCAACTGAAAAAACCTATGACAACTACTATTATGTGCCTCTAGATATTTTATCTTGATAAGTGAAATGTATAGTAATGCTCGTGCGGATGCAATACAAAGCAAATGCTGTTATCAGCCAAACTACACCTGAAGAATGTTTAATATGACTATGGAGGGAAAAAACTGTTCAAACAAAACTAGAAACATGCTTCAAATTCCCCCAGTTCATAAATATGTGGCCAAACAGATGGCAAACAGGTGTGAAGCTCTCTCTCGTGATAATATAAACTAACACCTTTGAAGGTGTGTTATAATAAGGCAAAGGATAACTATACAGAGCAAATCCACCAGCTCCACCTACCTTTGTCTGTTCATTGAGATCTAAGCAATCAAGACAAGAACTCTTTTAGACAAAGGCAGAAATTATAAGGCATTTGATCAGGTTTCATTGTCAAGGTGACATATCCAGATACACATTTCTACCGAGTCTAAACGGGGTTTTTGCATCATCATGTCTTATTTTTCACTTCCTTGTCAAACATGTTACCTAATACTTCTGTGCCTCCAGGCCTTCTCTGATAATTAGCCAAATGGCTTTATTAATATGATAGAAACAACAATCATCTTCTATTAATAACACTAATGATCTCCCTGAGGCTAAGGTATGGCAGGGGAAAAGATAAGCATTTGTTATTCTATGAGGATTTACCATTTTCATACCAAAATTAGAGCCCATGTGTTTCCTTATTCATGCATCAAAATGTTCTGGTCAGTCCAACAATACCATCTGGAAAGAACAAGGTGCTATTTGTTGTGCTACAGTGTGGTTTTATGAATTGCTAATGACAAAAATGATTCAAAAAGGAATGGAAAAAAACCTGCAGAAATATGCAAAAAAAAGACATATCTGGTCGTTTACACTCTGCCATGGGTCCACCACTGCGGGGAAAATATGACTGCGAGATTGTAAAATCATTTTGAGTGACTGTATTGTTGGAAAAACCTACCAAACATGCCAATAAGCCACTCAAATTTAAATCGGAACAAGTAACATGATGAAGCTATTTCAAATGTGGATGTGACTCTTTAAATTCAACTTCCTCAAATTAAAATTAGTGATTCACTGCAGACAAAAAAAGGCTGGCTCGACTGCCGAGGCTTCCTGCCATCTCGGTACATTCAGTCTATGCCATCTTGTGTCTAACTGCACTCGTGTACCTTTGGAAAACACGTGTAGCAGGGAAGTGGTTTTGCAAGACGGTCCGCCAGAGAAATCAGGTCAACCACTGGATTAACGATGAACTTGAAGAAAGCCCCTCAAACTGTGGGTGAACTCAGACACAGTGTGGCTTTGCATATTGGGGCGTATCATTAAAGAGAGTAACAGACGTTAAAAAACAGAATGTCTCTTTATGAGGGGATCATATCAAATAAACATCATCAGAGAAGGAGCAGACCTCCATGTGAACCCAAAGCTTACTGAGGTTGGCATTAAGAGGGATTTTTTTCAAAAACAAGAGCACATGATCAGTGTCCTTTCTGAGCAGCTGGGAACAGCAAAATCTTTGTTATTCAATGAGGATTTAATCGGATTTCAGAGCATTCTTTGAAAAATGTGACAGAAGATACAATAACAACTGAGCTAGCTATTGAACTGAATGGATACAGCTAAGTTAAGTGGTCCAAACTGTGGAAAATATAATAATCATGCATCTTAAAAACTTAAAAATCACATACTGTGTGTGTTATTTGTTCTCCTTTGTTTTGGCATCACATAGCTTTGCAATTTCCCGACACGTCTTCACAATATGGCACCTGGTCAGAGTCTTGTAAAAGCATGTACGCAAAAAAGCTTTAAAAATCTAATAGTCTCCAATCGCTCTAACCTCCAAGTCATCAATTATTGTTTCATTGCACAAAAAAGCACCGCACCATTAAAAAAACTGCAATTTTCTTCGAGGCTACAAATAACCTGGCCCTTTAAAACTTCTTAATAACTGCGCGTGAAGCCCTGGAGATATGATTGAGCGACAGCAGCAGTAAAGTGAAAGACTGTTAAGTTCTCCTTTGCAGGCTCAGCTGCTTGTTCTTCAGGCTTTTCATTCCTATTTTGAGACGGGCTATTGACAGGTCATAAAGGGAAAGAAATGTTCATGACATGATTTTTGTTGTTGTTGTTGTGATGTTCCTAACTTTAAATGAGATGGCTCAGTATTTGTCCTCATGAGAATCTCACAGGGCGATTCTTTTTTAAAGATGTAGCAAATAATGTAGGCAGTTTAACAAATAAAGTGGATGTAAGGGTTAGAAAACATTATAAAATTATAAAATGCATGTGTATTTTTCAGTGCATTTGGGTGAAAATGAAGTTAAAGTCACCTAACTGTTGTTCCTCTATTCTGACATTTAGTTGACTGGTCATAAAGGCAAAATTAGATGATACTAAAATGTTGCGATAACATAGAGCAAAATGCGGCCATTTACTTAATGATATATTTTGTGAGTCATTGAGAGGCTTGTAATCCAATAGACTTTGAGACATTTAATGTAAAACTGAGTTATGGCATGCAAGTTGGCTTGAATGTGTGTGTGATCTTATTGCATGGACAGTAAACCTAAAATGCAATTTTAACTGAAAGTCTTGCACTTTATTTGAAAAAAAATACAATAAAAAAAAGGCAGTAAATTCACAACTGCTTAGGCTGCTCTTCTGAAAAGTAAGTAAGATAGCTCAGGGCCATGCATTAGCCAGATCACATTAAAAATTCTATCAGTTATAAAAGTTAGAGATTGGAAAGTACTTCTTTGTCTTTACTTTCGCTCACACAATCTCTGCTTTACTGTGTCTGCGTCATAATGTCCATAATTATATCAAAATGTGCATGTAAGTCGTAAGAACTTGTCACCGCAAATAATAACAGTCAGGCCCATCAGGGAGCTATAAAGTGTTATGTGTTACTGTTGGCAGATTAATGGTGCTTATTCACTAAAAATAAAGTATTAATCAGCGTGTAATGTCATAGGCTTCAGGCAGGAAAGAGGATGGATAAGTAGCCTTTGAGTCTGTGATATATTTCATTTTCAACACACAGAAGCTACTGCTTTCACTTACATACACACTATCATTAGAACTGTATAATAGAAGCCTAGATTGGCAGCAGACGTGGCACAGACATGCCAAAGCAACTGCAAAAATGAAAATCGATGGTTGCTACATCCTGAAGATAAGCAGTAATGGAAGGAAAGGATGACGAGCAGAGGAGCATGGAGGCCTGTGACGTCCAGCAAAGGTCAGCTAGCACAGTAGGACACATGATGGATGCATGCTCAGAGGAACCGGCAAAGTCAAATGACCTTTATTGCAATCTAAACGTATACTTGAGGGTCCGTTTGACGCTGGATAGACAATCAGTTAGCAGCACTTCATGACATCAGAGAAAAAATGTGAGAAACATGACTGCAAAGCGTTGAAAAGGAGAGACATGACAAGTGTTTTGAATGTTTTATTTGATGCATTTTGTTTGATATATTGGCACCAAAACTTTTAGCTAACGTAGCTCCACCATCTCTATCCTCTGCCTTCACAACACACACACACATGCAGATACACACACACACACACACACACACATACACACACGTAATGATTCTAAATCCTTATGGACTTCCGTGCAAAAATGATTGAGCCTATTTCCTATCCAGCCTCACAACTTTCTGTACATTCACACGCGCTAGTCTGAACGTCACTTAAATGCCGAGGCAGCTAGTGCTCGGAGCGATAAGGGAATTTTCCTGTGAGTCATGAGCAACTTCTCTCTGAAGGTTTGAGGAACGTTAAAAAAAAAAAAAAAAAAAAAAGAGAGAGAGCTGTGGGACTGCAATATGCTGTTGCTCAGCACTCCTCTCCTAGTCCATTTATTTCGGCGGCACAGGAATCTGTATTTAACCCTTCCAGCTGTTTCTGAAGCTCCACCATTTGTCATCCTGACCATCTAGCCTGAAGTGCTGAGGTCAATTTACTTTTGTTCAATGTAAGGCTGAGCTGAAATAAAATGGAAGCTGCCCTGTGGTCGCCGTTACAATGGCCTAAACTCGAGCAATTCTGTGGACTGAATTGCTTTGAATGGAGTCAAACCAAATCACGGCAGGTTAAAGGTTCCAAGACACTTACTGTCCCCTGCTTCCAGCGCCTTTAACGTTTGCTCTTTGAGTCGCTCAGCCTCGTGTTTCCTCCTTCTGTGCTCCTCTAATTTGATCTGTAGGTCCTCGGCCGCCTGCTGAAGCTCTCTGAGCTGGGCCTTAAGAGAGACAACATAGAGACAAACAAAGAGACTCAGATCAGCATAACATGGCAAACACTAAAGCTGCCAGCTGATGAACATGCTAACAGCATCCAAATGCAGTAGTAGTACAGTTAGTGTCATGCTTTTGCTTTAGTTACACTCAGTCTAAAAATAATTGGTGCACTCAAACTTCTCTCTGATGTTTTTTCCTCATGTCACTCCTCATATGAGGCACATTTATACACGGAAAAGCAATTTTAAACTCTGATTTGGGCCAATTTAAGATGTAATTCCATCTGAAAAATGTCTGTAGCCAAAAGGACAAGGACATTTAGTTTGCATGTGAGCTACCAAGTGTCTTATTTTTGTTGGTTACAGATCTTTTCTGGACTGTTCAAGAGTCTGGTAGATATTGGCTGAGCAGAAAAAAACACAAGGCAAAAGTGTTACAGGAAAAAAAAATGTTGAGTATTTTAGTTCTTTATTGAGGATTTAGTAGAGGTGATATTTTGCTGTTTTTAAAAAACATAAAACTATATTGAAGCATTTTAATTCATGCTAGCGCTGTGATTCCAGGGGACAGCGATGTCTGTCTCTCTGATGTTTGAGTGTTGTGTGAATTGCTGTTAAATTTGTTAAAACATTCATGTGCCTCCTCGGGATGACTTAAATCTACTGAACTTTCATTTTCACTTCAGCACCATCAGCAGATCAAAATTTCATTTCATCCAACACTTTAGTTTATGACCAAATACCTGCATAGTTGAAATATACTCTCATAAGCCTCGGCTATACTCTGTGTTTATTAATTATTCGACAGTATTAGCATGCTAACAGGCTAAAGACATTTGTTTGTGTCTGCATCTCCTTCTTTATGCATCAATACATCTACCTCTAGAAAACAGCCTGCCTATGTATGTATGTATATTCAAAAACTTGTCTTACAGCAGTCGGGTCTGCACAATGGACTATTTAAATCACTTGCGTCAGGAGGTGTTGCTGTCACACAAAAAATGACAGCTGCTGACAACCAAGCATAACCCATCATCACTCTCTGTAATGGACCAATTAATATGAAAGAGCAGGGGCCCCTTATTTATGTGTGTATGTGTGTGCGTGTGTGTGTGTGTCAATACTGCCTTCCAATCTCTCCTCAGAGACTCTCATATTGCAGTGATGGATTCTGCTTGGTTCGGATAGGGATGACTACCTTTCTGGGGCATGCTGCTTGCTTAGATTCCTTCAGTTTGCTGCAGTGATTTATGGGCTCCATTTTAAGTGTACGAGAGCGTATTTACTTGCAAACAACACCCATGTAAAAAGATTCATCGGCAGTGTTAAAATCCTGTATAAAACACCAGAGACTGATGCACATAGTATTTGCATTTCCATGAAGTTTTTTTGCATTGACAAATCTTGGCTCTTAAATGAAGAATATCTGTTTAGTTGCATATTAATGTGGAAAAAGGAGCAATATTCCAGCTGAATGAGTGAATTTCATGCTGTTTTTTTTTTTGTTTTAGTAGACTTAGGAGTGCTGATTCATTACTCAGTGTTTAAGACTTTTCCCTGCTGAGTAAAGTCTTGGAAAGCTGTACAGAAAAGCACCGTAGTTTCCTCTGAAATCCTGACAAAATTAAGACACAACGATGCCAGGAAGAGGAAGAAAAAAACTCTCAAAAAGGCAATGAGAGCTTGCAAAATGCTGCACACAACTCCCCGCTTCAAAATGTACACTTACAGTGAGCCAATCAACAGAAAGATAATCACAAACCTCCTGAAAGAGGATTTTATTGAATATCAATTTGTCTTTAATTAACAGCCGCATTCCTTTTTCTGCTGGTTCAAGGGTGCGTAATGCTGACACGCTACACTCAGCTTTCACTGCGTATAGGCTTCTAATTTGATTAAAAAGTTTTCAAGCATCCTGTTCCAGAATCTTCTTTAACCCTTGGACAGAAGGAGGAGTTCACTTTTGAGTCACTTTGTGTGAGGTTTCTGAGACGAGGCCCCTGAGGTAACCCTGCCATATCAACAGAGACACACTGAAAGAAAGAGGATCACAATGTGCGGCTGGGCCAGGAGGGTTGGATGACATTTCAGCCTCGATCTGCCAATCAGCCGCCAAAGAAAAGAACAGGAGGGGAAAAAAAAGGGAACAGAAAAGAGGAGCGCAGGGAACACACTCAGAGACCATCAGCTAGCAAATGTGTGAAAAAGTGGCCTTCAGTTAAAATCTCTGTTTTCAAATAAGTGGTATCTTTTTTAGCTGTGTCTTCCATTACAGGCAATACATATTTTAAACAAGACTGACATTCCTGAAATGCATTTTTTACACCAACGGGTGCTGCAAAGTGCTTCGAAATACCTTGAAATAAAGTAATTTCTCACATAATGAACGCGCAAAATAACAGGATTGAGGGCAGCCCTGAGAAAGTTAAACTGTGAAATGTGCTGCAGCAACATTTTGCTCGGCTGCCAATGAGTCCTTCAGAATCCCAAATAGATTTTTTCTGATGACCATAACTATGTGTTGAACAATACCCTGGTCTTAAAATTTTCTATCACTAATGCACTAAAAGAAATGTCTATATACATGCAGTATGTGAGCAAGACTTGATCATCGAGCAGTGTAAGAGGGCCAACTTGACATCCCTAAATCAGGGATGGGGAACGTTTTTACTATCAAGGGCCATTTCAATTTTTATCACATCCTTCGAGAGCCATGCTAAATTATTGAACACATATATCACACTTACCTCTAATGTGATGGCTGGAATTGCTTGTCTTTGGTGAGGCATCATTACTTTGCAGTTCAATGATTTTTCTGTTGTGGCCAAGGTTTGTACGGTCATCAGCTGGCTATTGTTAAACTTTTTTGTTACTTTACATGTCCCAAGACATCGTTGAATGTCTGAAGGAGTTTTACTACAACTACTTGGATAAAATGAATCATATTTGTCCATTTCTCTAGCTAATTGCAAAATTCTGCATCTGTTTTTCTTGTCAGTTGCCATATTGCATGTCATCAATGACATGATAGTGTTCTATGCGTGACCTGCAAAGGCATACAGGATGCACCCCTCACAGGGATGTGTCAGTCTACAATTTTATGTCATTTTCTTTATTTTTTGGTATTCCTTTGTTGCTTTTTTTAGTTTGTAAGTATTGCCTTGCAGGTTGGATCAAATGGTCTTACCGGCCGCATGCAGCCCAGGGGCCAGACCCTTAACTAAATGAAGATATTGCATTAAGTAATGAGACCAGTGAACCAGTAAATATAACTTACAAACATCTAAAGAGAGCCTCAGCTGCCAAATTTAATTTGCTCCGAACTCCAGGGCTCCAGTATCTAATTTGGCCTAGTGCTTGTTGAACTAAATGTGCAAATGGAGAGCAGAGGAAAGACTGTGAAGTAGTTCCTGCATATCTTCAAGCTCTGTAGAGGAGCATGTTGATTTAAAATGGGCTTGATGACTCAGGTACTTGTTTACTTTCCCAACTTACCCCGAACTATTTACTCCTACTGAGTGACTGCAAATGAGGCACGAAAAAGATAAAGATACACTAAAATACAAAGTTCGTAGCAGGAGAAGAATATTACATTATTTATGAGTTACAGATGATTAGAAAAAACAAAGTAGTATTGTTTGGATTGGGACCATAAAATATTTTTTTCCTACAAACATAATATATGTTTTTTATGCTAAAATGAGAGGACACCAATGGCATCATCTGACCATCTAAAACACAGAAATACACGTGAGTAAGTGGCTGGAAAAATGCTTCTTGACAGTTCTTACAGCCAGAATATAGTGAGTATCTCACACTGACATGGCAAAAACCAACTGCACAGCAGGGTAAGGTTGGTGTTGGAAACTGCACAGCGTGCGCCTGTTGCAGCAGATGCCAGATTTACACACAGGCTCTACAAGGTAGAGGCTGTTTGGTACATTGCTCATCATTTTAGGGCAATTTTGTCATTGAATTGATAATAACAGATGACAAAACGTCGGGAAAAAACACATAAAGAAGAATTAAACCCAAGGTGTTGCTTTGAAATTGCAACCAAATATTCCAGAGCTACTGCTTTTCACAGCAAAGTGAAAACACTGAATGCATCACAGCCAGAATTGAGTTCACAACATACATGAGTCTGTGCAGCAGTTCAGGGTACATCCATGGGTTCATCATGTTGACTGCAATGGGCTCTGACAACAGGCCAGGGTTTATCATGCAGGCCACACGACACGCTTTGCATCCATGTGCGTGCGGAAATAGGTTACAGGTAGAGATTTACTGTACAGTGAAATGTACCCAATAAAACCTGAGGAAAAACATAACATCCCAAAAGATCTGACACTTAAACAATACAGTAACAAAGAGATAGGTTGAAGGAGGTCATTAGTGGAGATGGGGGCTGTCTCCCAAGATCTCAGGAGAGATGTGATCAGGCCATTTATGGCAGATCTAGGGTCAGTTTCCAGTAATACAATACTGATAGAGTCAACATTTATTGAATATTCGGGATGATTCCAAATCAGCTCAACATCATTTTACTACTGGGAGCAAACATGAACTATAATAAGTGGAAACTATCACACATTTTGGGGTATTTGGATTCCTTAATTATAAAAAACTAAAAGACATGTCAACATAAAATCCGGTTAATTATACACCTGAAAATTATAAGAAACATGGCTTGATTAACACTTCAAGGGTGCTCTGTGTTGCTATGTTAAAACCCACTCAAATAATTTACTGTATTATTTGTCCAATGATTTGCTTTTTGTCAAGTTAGTTCTTTATTTCTTGATTATTTTTGATGTAATATTTTGGTACATGTACCAAAACTCTACATTTAGGGTGTTTCTGTTTCCCAATAATATAAGACGACGATACACTTAATTGACCTAGTGTGTATTGTGTGCAGGTTAGACTAAACTTTAGTCTGAAAAGCAGTGAAAAACAAACAGAAGTGAAAGTTTCTGGAGGGAAAACCCTGATGACTATTCTATAACCACTACATCCCATACAATAGGAGTTCCTCCATCAGAATACAGTGTACCTGTTTCTCCCTCCACAGCAGCACTCCCTCCTCAATCAGTTGCTGCTTGAGTTGCAAGCCCTCATCCAGGGTCCTCATCTGGCCCTCCACGTATGCTCTCTCTCTCTGTCCCAGATTCCTGGAGGAGAGCGAGACAGAGCATGCACGCTCCCATCATTACTGAGAAAACATCGGCCACCCCTGCTATGGTCACTGAGATGGTGCAATCCAATTTTTAAGGGCCCACAATGCAGCAGGAATCCAAATGGGAAAATAGAAGAGTAAATAAGACGGGGGCTGATGCTCTGTGGTTGAACTAAATTGTTTTTGAAGTCTGGCAAACACAATATGAGTGTGGACCTTGTGAAAACATAATGAGATATACTCTGCTTGTATGCGGTTTTGGGGCGAATGGCAGTGAATGAAATAACAGAGGACTGTCAACAACAGAAGTGGGTTACTGTATTAAAAGTTACATCTAAACTGCGGGCTGCATTTCTGCATCATATTATAGACAATTTTTGCAGTGTAGCTCAGTGAAGATGATCAATATGACCTGGCAGGAGCCTGCATTCGTATAAATATTTTCATTTATTTATACTATCCCTGCAGTGTGTGATTTTCATCCTGTAGCAGCAAAATTATCTGCATCAAAAACACCTCTGGATGGAGGTTATTGAGAGCACAGTTTACAGTGTAACAAGGTGGTGAGTCAGATCCGTCTTTATCGTGGATGAACTCCTCAAAACAATATTGTGATGCATATACATTAGAAGGGAAGGCCTGCACTACATCAAGTCTTTAAACCATAGTGACACCATGCCCCCTGGTGGCACACTGGATGAGTCACTTTCACATAAGTGCAGCAAGAGAACAGTATATCACTCTCACGTTATGATAAATAGCTTTATGTTAAAGACAACTTGAAATGAACAAGATTTGCATTTTTAACAAACTGCCCAAAATCTACTGTTTGATACAAACCCACAGCAAAATCGACTGATAGGATATTTATTTCTTTAGCTGTGCGTGGGACTCTATTACCATATTTTGAGTCAAAATCTGCATGTGTTATTTTATAAATATTGAATCTCGGTTTTGATTCAACTGACCAGCAAGTGTTCTGGCAGTGAGCGTGGCTGTTGTATTCATCTGAAGCATCGCAGCAATCTGGCACGAGACGCAGGAGAAACCAATCCAACGCACATGCAAGAGAACAGAAGAGCATTCAACGTTATCAGCACGGAGAGGTGAGCAATATGTCTTTCTTTTTAATGATGTGATCAATACATGACATAGCAACAGAAATGAACACAGATTGAAGTTAAAAACAATACTCAACAAGAACATATTATCAGCAATAATAAAAAGACTTTATGAGCATAGTTAAAGATATAACTGAAATTTTGACAACTGCGCTCTTTTAATTTCATGGCATAGGCAGGATTATTAAAACCAAGATATGGTGTCATAAGAGTTGAACTGAAACAATTAATCAAGTAATCGATTTGTCAAATGCAAGAAAGTCCATCTCCAACTATTCTGATGATTCATTCATTATTTCAGTTGTTTTCACAGGAGAAAACGCCAAAAATTCACTGGTCCCAGTTTCTCAGATGTGAAGGCTGACTGCCCTCCTTTGACATAAAAGCTGGTTTACTGGATTTTTTGTCTCACTGGACATAACAAGACATTTGAAGATGTCACCTTGTGCTTTGGGACTTGTAACTAACTAACTTGTTGAATTTTATATGTTTAATCCAACTAAAAATAAATGACAGACGAAAACCAGTTGTTTCTGTTTTTATGCTAAGCTAAGCTTACCAGCTGCCTGCTGTAGCCTTTTATTTAACAAGCAAATAAGCGCAAAGTTTACACCTACAATCAACATAAAAATAATTGTTATATGCCACTCTCAAGCAGAGTATCGTCAAAACTACCACTATTGTACAGAATAACTGCACTGTGCAAAATTTTCAAGTTATCTAATGATAATACCAGTTGCTAGTACCACCCATTAAATGGTGTATCTACAAGGCTTATACATATTGTGCTACAATGATAAAACTGACAAATGTATATCCTCTTAAGTGCAGGTATTTTTGACCTAGCTAGTCACTTTTCATCCTCAATGAAGTTCAGATCTCTTTGTCTGCATATATATATATATATATACTTCTCTTTCTCTCTCCCTGTCTTTTTCAGACAGGGTCTCTTGAGATCAACCACTTATAAGATCAGCTGCATGATGTTTTGTAAGTACTCAGGCCTGGCTTTTACTCAGATGTTTCGCCCAAGAGAGTCAGCACAGTGTGACATTTCCTCAATTATCCAGAACCCCAGTGGTGACCAGTGGAACAAAAGCTTTAGAGCCCTGAGAGGGAAGCTGATGACAAATCTCACAACACCCAGTCGAAGAGGAAAAGCGACAGCGTGTTAGCTCCATTCAAGACAGGGACGGTATGAGGAGACTGGTGGGAGTAGAATAAAAGAGGGGGGGAAAGGAAGGCAGAAGCTTTGAGAAATATTCCACCATTGCGCTTTCATTCCTCATTCCTTCATTTTTTAACCAGAGATGGTTGCATGCCGTCTAATGCTGCTGAAAGCTCTGGTGACAGAGGAAATGTCGACAATGGAAGGTATTGATTTTAGTGGAGAACTACAGAAGAACAAATGTGGATGAGAGAGGGGGGGCTGATTAGGCAAAGAGTGTGGCAGATTTTACAAGAAAAACTGGGGACAGGCCTTGAGGAAAGGGACAGGATGTTTTTCAGGGAAAACTGTTTGAGGATAGCGAGTGTGTGCACATTGGCAAATGTGCATTTGAGAGCCTGGTTTTGTTTGCTGTGTCTACTTCATCTGTTTGTTTGTACTACAAAAGGAGTGACAGTTTGTACACCAACACGTCAGCCTCTTGACATCATGTAAAATATGAATTCCTGTCCATGTTTGCAAAACACACAAAAAGGAGAAAAAGCAAACAGAACAACTTCTTGCCAAAAAAAAAAGGGGAAGTAAACTCTTTTGATTGAAAACTCAAAAATACGAATGAAATTAATTAAATTGCAAGATATCAGAGCACATTCTGCACCAGACCATTCCACCAGCTGGTCTGAACAAATAAGACAGCTATTCGTTTTCTACTAGAATAAATGTGTTCATCACCATCAGCACTCGCAGCGCTGCCCTTGTTGTCCTTGAAAAACGCTGAAGCAGAAAAACATTGTTGATGTGTTGCCTCACTTCAAAAGATTCTACTAAATTTATTAAAGTCACCTTTCAGGAGACCATTATTTCATCCAGTGAAATCCAATATAAAGAGCCTTACCACAGATGCCATCATTGACTCGCGACGATGGGATGTAGTGTGGGCGGAAACCCAGATTGGTGCAGTAGAATCGGCCTCGGGGGCAGGCTGAGGTGCCTACATGGGGGCAGCAGCAGGGGTCAACAGTGCATAATACGCTAAACTCCAGATACAAATTAATTTATCAAACGTATTCAAATCACATGCACAGAGGCTGATGCCACCCTTTTTAAAGCATTTGCACATATACTCCTCTCCTCCTCTCCTATATTTTGATTTGCTGTTGATTTTTTTGTGTTTTTTTTAATGAAACTGCCTGGGTTTACGCCTGTTTAAGAGTTAAAAAGGAGTGTCTAAAACCCTTTCTCAGTAAAGCAGCTTGCATCAGTCCTTAAAAGACAAAAGGTATCCTGCTATGGAAATGAATCGAATTTTGTCTTAATTACAAACTGCAGACTTATTTTAACCTTGTTAGAAAATGTAGAAAATGCAAAAAAAAAAGTGCTATAAAATGGCCAGAGCTTAAGACTTTTGCGAGTTCTGCACTGCATTTTATCTTTTTTTTTGTTTCAAGTGTTAATTTCAACTTACGAAATATGGTTTAAATTACTATACTGGATTGGATAAAGATCAAACTTTATGAACCTGAGCTCTGTGAAATGTTTTTCCATGTTTCCACTGCACTGGATTGGTTAATATGTGGGTTCAAACACTTCAGGAGTTTGGTGTGGGTGGACTACATTACTAACATGCTCAATCTCAGTTCAGTCACCTCTTGATTCTTCTATCCAATTTTGTTTGTGATGACTAGAAAAGTTTATTCGGGTGCTCACACTTACTTTGCAGAAAGTGGTAGAGGATGGATTTTTCTCAGCAGTATGAAAAAGCAGCAAAGGCAGATTCTGTATTTTAGCTGCCAAATAGATTGTGTGGTGACTTACAAATTGTATCTATTCAAGCAGTAATCTTCTTACATAACACTTAATATGCACAAGTGTACACAAGAGATAATAGACTTCTTTCATAGAGCAGAAATTGTAAGTAAAATCAGTTACTTAATGACTCCTTTAGATGACTCTATATAATGTTGTTTTTAATTTCCGAACTAATCCTCACAGTTTTAAAAACTCAGTAGCAGCTTAGAAAGCTTCTGATTCCCCAGGGTAGGAAAACATTTACATGACAAACTTTGGAAAGAGATCCTTGTATCCCTCATAACTTTGTGATAACTGATGATGACCATAATGATGCTTTATAAAGGACTTAAATGTTTTATAATCCCATTACAGACAGACTAAGAGTTGGTATAACACCTAAATGTAATCATCTAATACTCATGACGTATGACCTAGTCTTCTTAGAGTAGGCAGCAAATGTCTGGCTTTCATAAAGTGTAAATAGTATATAGTTTGTTTGAATTGTGTTAGTCTGAGTTTATATGAGACACAAAGCTGCCAGTCACGTCCACATTAGATAAGGTACTCTAGGTGAACTGTACTTCAAAAAAATGGCTTAACAATACAAACCTAGATGTATACACGGATGTACATTTAACTAGTGTTTTTGTATTCTTTAAAATATTGATGACAAAAAATTTAAAATAAAAATAAAGGATATTAACCAAAGTCAAATCTGTTTGAAGCAATTCAGTCTGCAGTAATTATTAACAGTGTCTCCCACTATGCTAACACTGGTAAAAATCCGAGGGGGCGTTCACCCATGGGTGAACCCTTTACCTGGCTCATCGGAGCCATCTTCACAGTCGCAGTAGTCATCGTTCACCTGCTCAAATGGGATGATTTTCGAGCCATCGATGCACAGAAAGGACTTCCTCTCTCTGTAGAACCGCTTATCTGTTAGACATTAAACATGTTACAATCTGTTGCATGTTGATGACCTTGAACTGCAGCAAAAAAAATGCAGCTAAACTAAAGAGCAGACTCTTTACGAAATTTTGCACAGTGTGTTGAACATGCATTTTGGGAGAAAAGATTAGTGCTGAGGTCCAGAGTCTGTGAACAAATGCTACTGGACTATTAAAAAAAGCTAAGGTTTGGTATTATTGCTACCATCCTTCATTTTCCCTAGCAGTTGCTGTTAAAAACTAAGTGCAACGTTGACAACAACATGATTATTTGCAACTTGTTGTCGGTGTTAAAGCTAATAGGCTGTTAAAGTTAAAGCCCTTTAAACCACGTCAGTGTTATTGCTACTATGATGATGATAGCTACTGATAGCCCTCGGCTAGCTAAAAGGGGGGACAGCTAACTTACAAGATGAAGAAATTCCTCTTATTTTCCGCGAGTGTGCAAAGCCACAGCAAAAGACAGCGGCGACAATAATGTGAAAACGCATGTCAGATGGCAGAAATGTAAATATGTCTCCTCCTGCCTCATAAAATCCCGCTCACGGGCGTTTCAAATTCATGGTATACATCCAACATTCAAAGCTTGCCATGTTTCGATTTCCTGAAACATGCGGTCTCGTGACGCCTCTGATGCTTCCTATTGGTTCTTATCCCAGCAGCATGTGGTTCTCTTATCCAATCATGTTTGAGAATGACTTTCTGCGGCTAAGACCAATAACAGCATGACAGGTTTGTACTTAAATGCACTCTCTTGCATTCTTATGTACACTTTATTTTTTTGTTAATTTTTGTTTATGAGAAGACGAAGAGAATGGAGGGATTTCCAGGCTGTCAAATTCCTCTGTAAAATAAAAATAAGTATTCACGTTTTGTTGTGTGTAAGAAGTGCATTAAAGAGATACTTGCTGGGGAAGTTGTAAAGCAAAGTAGTCTTGTAACCAGATGCGAAACTGATTGATTTAGCAGGTGGTGAGGAAACTTATGAAACGCACGAAGTGTCAAAAAACAGGATAAACAGACAAACCAATTAACTGATGTATTAATTAATTTAATCTTTTTATTTATTTTTTTTTTAAATGCCAAAAGCACAAACTAGTGACACATTAAACAAGAACAGCTTTAATGGCTTTATTTTGGTTATAAAAAACATTTTTTTTACAACATGTGCACTATAAAAAAAAGTTTTAATAGAAAATTGTCGCAATGCAGTGTTTTCCCTCAGCACATTAGCTGGGTTTGAGGCACTTTATGGTAAAATTTAAAGAAAATTTACAACATTATTAACTACAAAATAGCATTTTTAATTCGTAAATCTTTAATTTTGTCATTTTTCATTGCTAAGTCTCGTGTAAAGACCTGTAGTGCATAGTGAGTCCTTGCTCTGAAGGTAAGAAAGGTCTCGGATCATGCCCGGGAAGGAATAGGAGTCCATTGGACGCAGTGGAAACACTGGCATCAGTCCGGATGTCATGTATGGAGACATAAAACCTGCCATACTAGTGTTTGAGGACGAATAGGCCAGCCGAAGGGGACTGACAGCGAGGCGAGGGCTGAGCCCGTACAGACTGTCTCCCCCGGCGGTCGTAGGTGGCATGTGGAGCGGGGAGAAAGCAGACTTGCTCCCCAGAGCACCGAGCGCTCCAGGCAATCCGACAGAAGGCCTGAGTGCGCTCGGGTGATTAGACAGAGACAAGCTATCAGAGTCAATTTTGTTCTCTTTGGAGCTCAGCATCAGTTCAATGGATCGGACAATGTCGCCTTTGCACGTTCTCACCATAGACTCCAGGCTGTCCCGTTTTTGATGGGGGAAGATCTTGGCCATGATATCGGTGGGGTCCACGCTGGTGAAGTCCTTCTGTTTCTCCGACTCGCTGCCGGACTCTGGGTCCGAGGAGGAATGTGACCTCTGTGGGCTCTCTATGTGATCAAACACTGGAGATGGACTTGCGCTGTCGTCGGTGGATGAGGTGGCGTTGTCCTTGTTTGGAGACACGTCTTTGTTATTTGGGGAGGGCAGCCGTGCGGTGTGGGGTGCAAAGACGGGTCGGCCCATGAATCCGCTATAAAAGTTGTACTTGCTCAGTTTGTCATCTGAAATGTGAACAAAACTGGTTATTTATATTTCATTATATAATTCTTTTTTTGCTTAAAAACAACGTAGTATTAAAAAGTAGATTGTATTATATTTCAAACTAGTCTCAAAGCACTATGAATCCTAATAGGCCTAGTTGTTCATATAATTAATAGGCTAATAGAAAGCAATTAAAGGAAGAAGTTGCTTTCTTTTTAGACAGAAATAGATAAAAACTTCCGAAGTCATCATTTTCATTTGTTGACCTACCGTCTTTTTGGTTCTCTGCTCCAAAAGCATCAAAGCTGGTAACTGTTGGAGCACCGCTTGTTGCTGTTGGCACCGCGGGGCCTATTGGTGAACCCTGAGGTATCCCTGATTCTCCGCCGATCCCCGAGCCGGGATACATGATCCGGAGCTCCCGGGCCTCGCTCTCCTCCTGAGCCTGCTGCCTCCTGAGTGCCACCTGCGCGGCCATCACCCGCTGCCTCTCCGCAATCAGAGTGCACTTTGCGCACACGCAGTCTCTCCAGCGGCAGAAGCGTTTGTGGCCTTTGAGCGCGGAGACCACGCCGTGGTTTCTGCATCTGGCGCACTTCGGGGTGCGGGGATATCCCCTCTCCAGCGTGGGATTACAAGCCCGGAGGAAGAGCGGCGGAGGGCGCAGGAGGGAAGGGGGCACCTGCAGACCACTGAGCGGGTTGGCGGTGTGCCCGGTTAGGCCGAGCGGTCTGATCCTGCTGTCCATTTCCTGAGGGGGCGCAAACATAAAGTCTGGCTGTCCAATACAGATGCTCACGTGATGTGGTCTTCTTCTGTGACTGACGTCTCCGTACTGCGCTGGCACCCTCAGCCAGCGCGCTTTAAGCGTCTCCACTCCAAGTGGTTTGACATGAAATACAACACCTTCGTCACACCCCTTTCCGCTCCAACCTCTTAACACCCTATCATGTTTATTTGCATCCTGGTCTAATCTGATGTAATTGAGCCTATATGCAGCTGTAGTTAAGGAAAATATGAGGCCTGCCAAGACTAGACTTTTTCTGGTCTTCAAATTGCTTTTAGAAATTGTGATCTGCGGGAAACTGCATTCAAATGTACATTTACAGGTTTTCATTGCCTTTAGGATTTATGTCAAATATACAACACCAGTCAAAAAGGTGGGTTTTGTTGAATTAGATGAGAAGCTTTTTCAAAACAGAAAGAAAAACATGTTGCCTCAGGTCAGCTGGAGACAATGACCCCTTTAGTTGCCCTACTGAGCAATGAATAATTCACTATTAGGATGTTTTTAACACAACAATGCCCCTAATAGCCACAAAAGCAACAGGTAATTATCTACCTGGTTATTCTGTTGAACAAATTACCTTGACAAAAGACCCATCTGTCAACAAATACCCAGCGAGATTGTAGGATAACTAATCACACCTTGTCACATGTTTCTTTCACTTCTCTCCATTCTGACAGGATCCGATTACATGCAAAGATTGTCTTACCGTTATTACATAGAAAACAACTTGAGCATAATGTGACAAACAGTGGCAGTCACCAAGGGAAACACATAACAACATTGTCAGACCTGCATTTGAACACAAGCACACTGTCTTCTCCTACATTTGCATGCAGTATTATGCTTGCACATGTCCGAGATGTCGTGCAAAAAGAATTTAAAATGGTAACTAATTTGTTAATAGTATTCTCAGCTATTAGACACATCCTAATCACCTGTAGAGGTAGAGTGAGACATCAGTGGCTTCTTCTCGTCTCCCTGTAGTTCTGACTCCGCAGACTATCTCAATGCTGAATAATGGATGTGGGTTAAAGAGGCAGAGGATGGAAGCACTCAACCCCCTTGTGGTGTTTTACAGAGATAATGAATCCCTGAAGGGCATCTTTGAGGAAGGTTTGCCACAGCAGAGGCCAGGAAATATGCTTATGGGATAATGCACAATGATTTAATGCAGACGTACCTATTATTAGTCAGTAATACTTACCACATGCACAGACTAGAAGGTGTTTCAGCTTGCTGATTAGAGATGATGACTGTTTTTGAAACCAAAACTTTAGCAATAGACTTTATTCACCTCTTCTGCTATGTCAGTCCTAAAGTGATGGATCTTATCAGCAGCATATCTGCCTATTGTCCTTATTGCATTGAATGTGTGTACACATGCAAAGAGCAAACACATATTGTGCAAAAATCCAAAATCTGTTTGTGTATGTGGCGTTTGTCGTAACAAAAGCATCACGACTTTGCAGAAAGAGGCTTGCCAGCCTGCTATTTGCAGAAAGATGTTCCACAAGTTATGGTCCGTGATAGATAGGGGCTGGTACAGACTCACTCCAGCTGTGCAGGACATGGAGATAATCTGAAATGCATCCATCAACAAAGAAAGCTAAAAACATGAACAAATGCCAGTGATGCCGATGCTGTGCAGACGCACATGAAGCTTTTATCATTTCAACCACTGTGAAGTGGAATTTGAGGTTTAGATTTGTGGCTGGCAAGTTTATCCAGGCACATTAAGCTGCTCTCACCTGGCTTTTTATACAAACCACTTAGGCGGTTTACATGGACCAGTTATGGCATTTTCTTGCAGGAAGGGTGGCTGGAAGCAGCATGATGCTGAAAACCCTGTGCAAATGTGTGTGTCGCTATGTATTGAGCTCTCCGAATGGTTCTGTTCTAGTCTTATTCCTAATTACCCAGAGGAGGAAAATGAAACAAAAATAGCAGTTTTTGGAAAAGCCTCTATAAATTGGATTATGGATTGAAGCTTTACTGTTATATTTACTCATTTGCTGCCTTTCCTGTGTGTCTCCGGATCACAGGATTACCACGAGGTCTGGTTTGTTTAAAGTGTCTTCGAGCCAGATCAGTTTCACCTTGAGATAAGGTCATTTCTCAACTAGTTTGTGTTGCTCCATCGTTTTGATCAGAATCTCATTTACAGAAAAGAACTTGTATACACTTCTGTTATCTCTGCGTCAGAGAAAACCTTAAGTTCAGTTCCATAGCTCGCACGGATCATCAGGTTTTAGTCAGAATTTTTCAACCTCACCTCCAACACAGAATGAAGGGATTAGCAGGGACAAGTGCAGTTAGAGTAGATATGGCTAGACAGTGTCTTAATTGTGTTCTTAACAGATCTGCTCATGTCAGATATGGCGTTTAATCACAGCCATGTGCCTCCTAGGACAGGGCTTTATCAGTGCAGCTTCTTATCTGAGGCAAGGTGGCTACTAATCTACTGTCAGATCTCACAAAACCTGATTATGTCTCCCACACAGCAGAGGAAGAGAAGCCCATCATTAAACGGTAAATCATGGCATTTGGACTTGTACATTTTCTTTTTAAAAAGTCCTGTAAACTCTTTGTGTATTAAACCATCATACTTTTATAATCCAAAAAGGTCAATATCATAGATTATTGCCCTGCAGCTGCAAGTCTTCTGATGCACAATGGGTGCTAAAAAAAAAAAAGGCATGACACGACTTTGACAGTGAAGCATTTCTTAAGTTTCAACACTGCCTCATTGTTTGTGAAAATGCAGCACTCAAGTTACAGCAAATTTCCCCTTTCTTTCAGTAAGCAAAGCGTCCTGACCTTTGTGTGTTTACTCTCTCACCTGTCACTTCACACTCTTGTCATTTAAGTGCCACAAAGTAGCCTCCACTTCACGCTGACGGGCGGATGGCCTCCCCCTGTAGGCCATCAGGTTGGTTTGGTCGCTGCTGTGATCAACAGATTAAATCATTTTAATTTCTCTTTATGTGAATTCAGGTTTTTTTTTCCCGCCATCGGACTTTTATGTCACTGACGCTTTGTTGTGTTAAAGCTTTGTGGTGGGAAAAAAAAAAAAAACAATAACAAAACAGACTAAAATGATCTGTGTTCCATGTGACGTGCGGGTCCTCAGCGGAGTTCAACAAGCGACTCTGCTTTTAGTGGAGCTTTCAAGATCGTTTCTTCTGTTTTTTTTGTTTTATTTTTGTGCCAGGGGATGTTGACTGTCGCTGTGCTGTTGGACTTGGTGTCTCTGTTTACAACGCCTGGAGCATAAGTTACGCTTCTGCCAGCATCCTACGGAAATACTCTCACACATCTTTCTCTGGAGATCAGATTAGTAGCTTGCTTTGAGATGCAAAAATTCACATTGAAATATGTAAGTGTAGAGTTTTGTTCCAAAGTGAAGTCTTTGTGACTTTTGAAAAAAAAAAAAGGGTGGCTTTTTGTTTCTTAAAATCACTGTTAATACTCAGGTCTGACATGACTCCGAGTCATGTTTATACATTTCTGTGAATAGACACTAAATTCCTTCTTTTTAGCATTTTCTAAATAACTATGAATCAGCATAAAATTAGTAACAACTCATTCATTTCTAATTACTCACTCATTATTACTCATATGTACCCAAAATAAAGCGACACGTCATTCTGAGTTGTTTTAACGCCACATTACTCGGTGATTATCTGACCATGACTTCATCCGTCCTTTTTGTGCCCCTTCAAGTTTTACAGTAATTTGTTGAAGTATATGAGCAGCACATTAATCGACATAGAGTTTCATCAAACTCTAAGAATGGACACTTTTACATTTGTGTCTTGATCACATTCTCAAATTATTTGCAAATATTTCCCAAAGCCAGTATGAACTGATTTTTAATAACCAGGGGCATTGACACAAGCTGTAAAGACAATGACAAAGAACATATACGTACTTATTAATACATCCAATACACATGGCTTTAATTTGCAGTGATGTTTCACTTATGATCACACTCCTTTTCACTCTGTTTCAGGCCCCACCAACATGTAAAGGAAATTTCCGGCATTTTAGCCACTAAGTTCTACGTGATGTTCATTAACCATTTGTTAATTTTTCTGTATTCTGTTTGAAGCTGGACAGGAGTTTTATAGTTGGATTAAAACAACTGCCTTGTATGTCTGGAAATGACAGTGATGAGAGCAGTAAGAATGGGGAAAAAAATAAGCATTTGTTGGCTGTGAAACACAAAACAAAGAGCTAAAAGATGTTGAAATGCATCGAGCTAAAACAAGGGAAACTGTGTTAGGCAGGGCAGTAACTTTTCCATCGGTTCGTCTTCACGAGCTCCCTTTTTTAAAAACAGATTTACTGTCTTTGTTTGACCAATTTATAATTAAAAAAAATATAGATGAATGCAGCTTTCAGGCCATTTTTCAATGCAAGGCGTTTACTTATAATGAAATATTTTCTCATTATGGTTTTGCTCAAAATAATTATAATGCTACTCTGCATGTCGGATTTCTAAATGATTGACTGGAAAATCAGAAATATGCCAGTTTTGTTGCATCTATAATTTATTCATGGAGTTTTAGTTTTCTATTCCATAAAGATGACTGACATGTTATATTACAGCCTCTGTAGAGAAGAAGGGAAGCATCCATATTACACATATTACACACACCTGTGCATTTGAATGTGTGGGACAATAGTTTTTCCTCCCATTTTTTGCGCCTTTCTTCGATTCTATATTCTGCTATCTTCTGCCATCTTCCTCTCCCCTATTCAGTATTCCTCCATTTACTCTCTTTCTCCTCCTCTCACACCTTTATTGGTGGTCTGAATCTGGTAGGTATCCATCAGGGCCCCTCACTTAGCCCGGCAATGCCTCAGTGCCAGTGAACAATGGTGGGCCAAAGACAGCCAAGTTTGCTCAAGAGCACTGGGTATGGATGTGTGTGTGTGTGTGTGGGTGTGGGTGTGGGTGGGTGGGATGTGTGTGCACCCATGTGTACCTGTTTTAATCATGCATATTACATCTGCATCAACACAGTGCAACCATAAGGAAATGCAGGTTTGCTTTTACATACTGGCTCATTGTCGGTGTGTGTTTCGTGCGCATTAAAGTGCTTTAAGTGCCAATATGAGTGTGTGTGTGTTTTGAGGAGGGGGGTTGGGATGAGTACCTTGAAAGGTTCTGGTCAGGTGACAGTGAATGCAACCTTCACTGTCTAAACAGGCTTAGCTTGAACCCAGAGTTCCTCGTTCCACACTTGCTCTGGCTAAACTCTCTATTTGTTTCCTGTCAAAGACGCTTCATTATTTAACGATACACTTGCAAGGCCAGCTTCACAGCTCAACAATGCATAACTTAGTGGCAGATGAGCACAACCCTCTGTGAGGGATTTGAAGTGTCTGGTTTCTAAGTGTGTGTTCTTTTTCCTCATAAAAATGTGATAACGGACAGACATTAACAAGGAAATGGATGAGCTAATGACAGACACAATGTGGGAAAGAACTCTCTGTTTGTACTTTGTATGTATGAATACACACTTTGCCCTGAAGCTTGAGTGGATATGTCAGATGTGACTGGTTAAGCCTTGAATTTTCAAACTTGTGCTTATACACAAGTTGAAAAGGAGCTTTCATATTGATTATTTGTCTTTAAATGCAACACTTTGGCTTGTCACTGAGCAAAAAAAAGACCCAAATGGAAGAAAGATTCTCCTCCTCTTCACTCTAATTTACAAATAAGCAAACAATCAGACCTCCACAGTGTTTTGTTTACAGGGTTTCGAGTGAAAGGATCCCTCATCATCCTGATGGCAAAGGATTTTGGGTCATTTCTGTTTGCCGAGAAGATTTCCTCCCGCTGTGAGGCTCTTTGGGTGTTTTAAGGATCAGATGAGGAGGCTGTGATAAAAACAAGACACTCAATTTGATGTTCGCTCTTAAAAGGTTAGAAAAGGCCGCAAGAAAAAAAATTTAACAACATGAATGTTTAAGAATTGCAAATTTCAACCTGTGATAATTATTTTTTCTGCCACTAAGGGCAGAAAAGGGCAATACTGATATATTATCACTCTTTAAAGCAAGTGTGTTAGCTTATTACACATCCGGCAGACATACAGTGATAATTTAATTTAATTTAGAAACATGTTTATTGCTCTTCTTGTAACCTCTGTTTTGGTTTCTACCAACTCCTAAGGAAAATATCTGGCTCTTTTCGTCCTTAATGCTCCACTGTGTTTATATGTTTGTTGCTAACTTTGTCTGTCATGTACAGTGGGTTTAATAGCTTTCTTTTCAGTAAAAAACAGCTGCCTGGGAAGCACTGAAGAGAGCAACGAGACTGAACCAAAAGAGTTAAGTTGCAGGTCACAAAACCAAATCCAGGAGCTTAAACTTACTGTCAAGGTTAAAGGAACTGCTCTTACATTCATAGATCTATGAAAGTTAACTGTTTCACTGTGGAGAACAAAGTGACAAATCAGGAGGTGAAGCATAAAGAGGGAGGTGGGTGTGCTATCAGATGAACACAGAGCACAGGCAGAGACATCAGTGCTTTGCATCTCTGCCAGGGTGTTATGGGAAAATATTCTAGGCTTTCAGTTACAGACAATAACAGCTTGGAAATTGTTAAACATTCACTCTGATAGAGCATCTGCAAACAGATCAGATACGAGTTGCTACAGAGATTAGAGGAAACATGAAACCGTCAGAGAAATGGAAGCATTTACAGCGAGTTTGGGAGGATATTTACATGTGTCTGTTTTGTAGGTTATACGTGTTGTATTGGTTAAAATCCAACAGCAAACATCTAAGAAATTTAAGCAACTGAAATATTTTATATTCTCAGGAGTACACAGAGGAACCAGTTTTGCTTTAAGCCTTGCAGCACAAACTGTAATACTGACCCAGCCTGCCCTGCAGTCTTTGCCCCCAGCATATCCGTGACTTCATGTTTCACATCCCTGTTCATTTCTCACAAAGATAAACCACCGAGACGTGATCAGTCTGTTACAGTTGAACACAAAGATCACAAGTCTTTCATTGTTTTCATCTCATGTTGTTTTTGCTTTTTACTTGTCTTGACCTCATTAAGCATTTAGTTCAGTGAAGGTGCAGATCAGCAGATATGCTGGCATCAAAAATGTCACACTTTCTTTGTATGAAATTGCAATGAGATACACATTTGAAGATGTTTTTATTTTATATGATACTAAATCTTTAAATTTGTGAAATTGTACTAAAATATAATCTAACAATTGTAGCTGTTGTTATTGTGGACAGTTCATGTATTTAAAGGTGCTATATGTAGCATTTTAGCACCAACTACAGTACATTTACTATATAGAGAACTAGCACTTGTACTGTATTTTTAGGATAGATATCTAGTTTAAACTGTGCTGTGAGACCTGTACATACACCTATATACATTACCATATGTTGGGAATAGTCATGTAAGACTGGGAGCAATTAGTTGAAGTCATTTGTCTGTATGTTTTAGCAACAGCCAACGAAGAAATAAAAGTTTCAAGGATTTGTGTTTAAACTGTAGCTGAAGCGTTACATACATCACCTTTAATAGAACTAATGACATAAACAGGAGCCAAGGCAAATGGGTATGACATATTCACAGTGTGGACTCAGCATATCCATCATTCCCAAGTGCTTGAATGAAAAAAAGTTATTACACATGTTTGCAGGACTGTAGCTTCCATTCACGTCACTGAGGTCACGTCCTCAGTGTTTTTTCTGTGAATTTAGGGCTTTAACAGCCAAAATAACCAGAAACTTTGGCTGTGAGTAGGTACCATTACTAGAGTTTGTATGTAGGCTACATATTTGCATATGTGAATACTAAAACAGTCCTTTTGTTTTTGGACTCAACAGGTTTTATTTTGAAGGAGTCCAGAAAATTTTCCATTTTCACAAGAAATATTGGACTATTTTTAAAATCCTGGCTGCTTTCCTGCTTGTCTCTTGTTGTTGTAATTAAGCAAATAAATTTCACACTTTTTTTCTCCACTTCATATGTTCATTTTTCTTTGTTGTCATATTTCTTGACTGAATTGCTGAAAGAAAGTGGCAGCTATTTTCGTTGTACTCTGACAAGTTGACTGTTGGGGTTAAACCAGCAGAAAAAAAACACTTTTGTTCATTTATTGTAACAATAAATGTTTACAACTACGACCAAACTCACAAGTGATTACTACACATAAATTTGAAACACTGAATGCAAAAAAATGTTTTATTACTTCTGAAATTCAGACTCAGAACTTCCTTGACTTTGTGATAATTTAAGTTATATGGCATGACATCTGATGAAGGTTTGTTTCCTTATGGGTTTAGTAACGTTGGCAGCAAACCACAGCAACATGCATCTACATGGACTGACACCTGGATATGGTTCAAAGCCTCTTGGGAACCACAGCCAGTCAGGAACAGAGACAGAGGAACAGATAACAATACACACTGCAGTCTATTCAGAACTATAGACTGCAAAATGCTGGCTGCATGCAGATTGAACTCAGATAAAGGAAAAAACACAAAATAAAGTGCTGACCACAGGTGTGAACAAAGCACCATTTCCAAAAACATTTACAAATGGGGGACTCTGCAGATCTTTGGGGAACTTTTTGAAGATCTTGCTTCATTGCATCTACAAAAACCCCGAGATAAATGGGATCTTTTATCAGTTTAGATGTTGTATAATTGTACAAGCGGAGTCCCAACATCAATGTGGGCTTTAGATTCTCAGAACTGCAACGTTAAGTTCACAAGCTTGGAGGAATTTATCTGATCATGACGCCCTGAATCGCAAACACGGTTTATCTTTGTCATCGTTCACATTTTGGTTAAGATCCTCTTCATGAAGCTTTAGAGAGTGTGAGAAAGTTCCTGACCATCTTTGAAGTTACAAATCTGTTTTTAAGAATCTATGAAGCTTTGATAAAATGCACCTCACAACATCTGTGAATTCAATCTAAAATTGTTTGGTTAAACTTACTACATTTATGTTTTTTTTTTAATTCATGGGGCAGAGTGTCACTTGATAAAGCAAAGTGGAACAATGAAAGACACTCATGCATACAAAAATCCAGTGACACAAATAAATAACCTCTGTTGGCATGTGGTTTATCAGAATTCAGCACATATCAGGAAGGATTAAGTCACGAGCCATTTAAAGGTCACCAGTGTTTCTTTTTCCAAAATATTTTCTGCTAAGTACTTTGTGTTACAACAACAAAACAGCAAAGCAACATGATGCAGCAACTGATATTTTGTGAGATTTGGCGCCCCCACAGTTTCTGCGTGGATCATCACCATTGTGAATAAAAAACAGAATACTGCAGTAATAGAACTTAAACAAGGAAAAATAGACAAGATTAGGAAACAAGGGTAATTTATACTAACATATGACTAAATATATACTTATCAAAGAGAGGGGTATTAACTATAAAGCCTGCCTCAATTAAAGGCCTGATGACATTTGCAGTTGATAAGGAAATACAGATAATAAAACTGTTGATGTGCAAATGTGGAACTTATCTCTAACTTTAATCAACGTGTTTAAGTAGCCTAAATTTGACAGCGCACAGGACACAAATCCTTTTTTTAAGGAGTCAAAAAGCATCCTTTTATACGTCCTTTGTCCTCCCTGATATCCTTAATATGACTTTAGTTCAAGATGTAGACTAACATAAACTGCAATGCTAATGAAAAATAATTTTGTCAATGATTATAACCTGTTCAGAAATTACATTTATTTAAAATATCCTGGATTTTTCAAGCCATTTATTAGTACTAAATATTAAGGAGACAGAGTACCAGTCACAAAAACAAGCCCACGTCTTTTCTTTAAAATGACACACAAGGTCACGGTGCGGTCAGACGTGGTGTTTGGAGCGCTTCTCATTTTGGGATCAGAGGTAATGAGAGGACGAGAAAACAACCTGCTGGTGAGAAAAAGGGGGATCGGCCCAGGAGACGAGGCGTACGAGGGAAAGGATACAAAGGACAGCTTAGAGGACCTCTGATGTCACCTCAGCACCAGCAGAGTGGCTCATTGAAACCAAAGTGCCTCCGCTGTGTCGCTTTTGTCTGATTGTTGTCAGCTCTGTTCCTCTCCTATAATAATGAGCCCTTTGACAAGTGATTAACTTCACAGTGGCTTTTATTTTTTTTTCTCACAAGTATTTGTTTTAATGGTGCTCCTCAGTTCATCACCTTTTAAGTAGCTTTTTCCATGAATAGATGCAGATTAAAATGAATCTAAAGAAAAGTTGCAATTCTAGTTTTCTAGTTGAGCGCTAAGATTTTTTTTTTAAGTAACATTTTTACATAGAAAAGAAACAAGCTTTTACTAATAATTGATTGGAGGATAAAAGATTTTTCGGAGTAAAAAGAATTGACAAATGTGGTTGTAAAATCTGGGGAGGAAAGCCAGTGAATGCACCACGAATAAGATTCTTCCTGAGAGATTTTTTGTCATCTATTTTACAGCTTAAATTATCAAACACCATCCAACCTTACACTGATGGGAAGAATTATTGTAATTAGCCTTTAGCCTATTTAGCTAATAGGCTCACACATGTTTCCTCTTCACCCCCTCAAAGGGAGGATTTAGTTTTTCATCCTGAAATTTGACAAATTTGTCTTCCTCTCCTTTAAGACCTGGCTTTGATCCTCTCAGGTAGGCAGGGGGTACAGTAGTCCCCCTAAGGGATGACTGCCCCCTGAAGGGAGAATTGTTTTTACCCCAGCTGTGATTTCCTTGTGCTGCAACATCTAATTCCAAATACTATTTTGTCAAATCAATGCCTGGACTTTGTCTTATTAAGGCCAACCTGGTTTCCTATAGCAAGCAGGGTGCTTCAACCCCCCCTCGATGAGGGAGGCAAGCTGAGGCTGCCCCCTCACAACAAAACAACACACCACTCCACAGCAGCAGGACACTTCCTCGACCAGCAAATGAGATGAAAGCTTAACCATGAAAATAGTGGTTCGAAAAGCTTCTGAAGCCCTGCTACCCTGCTAGCATGGAATAAAGATGGGCCGTTCAAACGCAACAAAAGCCGAACACAACAGGGGAAAACATCAAAGTGTGATTGCGTCAGGGCAAAAAACACCTATTTGTTAGAGAACGCCCACTGAGAAAAACGCAGGTGAATTTTCAGGTAATCGCACATCGCGGCTGAACGCTACAGTTTATTTGTGTTTCCAGTTTTTGCACACTGTGATACCCTTGGATTAGAGTTTTCAACAAGAGTTTCACCTCACAGTGCTTTTTTTATCTGTTTCTGCCTTCAGTGATGGCACCAAAACTTGTGAATGTTTTGGATGAGATCTTAAAACACCTGACATTTAAAAAGCTAAAGTTTAAATTAGCTAAAAAGTTAGTCGAGGCCAACATTCTGAAATTAGTTCATTAGATGGTACAGGTTTTTTTCCGATGACCAATGACTTGAATCTATAATAAAGGACTAAAACATCAACTAAGACTGAGAATAAAATGACTCTGACAACAGCGGAGCTTTTGTTCTCTGTACACAGGTGGATTTACCTGCCTGTGTGGATTACAATCACTCTTTGATCCAAATAAAACTACAAGGAACAAGCTGAGGTTAATAAGGTGTGAAGTTCTTTAAACAAGGACTCCTTTGTGGTTCTCAGAGTGAACAGCACTCTGAAAGAAATTGTCAGTGAAAATCAAGATGGAGGGAGACAACTCAACCCAATAAAAACGTGCGTAAATGATAAATTATTAATGTAGCATCCTGTGTTTGACAAAGAAAAACTGTGTAAAATAATTTTAAGGTTGATGTCTGTATGTAAAAATGAAAAAGAAATCATTATAATAACATAACACAATAACATATAATTACATTCCCTTATGTTTAAAGTAAGGTAGTAATACAGGTATATAATCACATTAAATACATATTTATTAGCATTTTGGCAATTCTAGCATGAATCTACAAAAAAATATAAATATAATAAATTCCATAAAGAAAAAATAAGAAACACTAGGCTACAACCACGGTGAAACAAGACAATTTAAATTTTTTATGCCATTTAGCCATTATTATTATCGTTGTTGTTGTTGTTGTTGTTATAGCAGCATTTAAAACAAAGTTGAAAAGGGCTTATAGAAAACAATAAAAGAAGAAATAAAACAAACTACAAAATAAAAACCAAATAATTAGATTTCAGATTTACAGCGAGCTGACTGTCAGACGAGGAGCTTCCAACAAGATACCAAGCAATTTTGTATTTGAGAAGCTAGTAGAAAGAATAGATTGAATCCGTTATCACTGGCGGACACTAAAGTGAGGAACCTAAACATGCCACGTTCATGATCTCATTGTGAAATTCCACAGGTTTAGGATTAAACTGCCCTGTGCAATCAGATTTTGCCATGCACACGAATGTTTATTAAATGGTCTGCAGTGAGGTGTGGGAGTCAGAATGCAGCACATTCCCCAGTTTAAGTAGTGGATAGGAGTGTCAATAGAGGCGTACGATAACAACAATAAAACAATGCTAATCTCAAATTGAAATCCACATTTACTTAAGCTTTGCTCAACATTCAATCATGATTAGAGTCAAACTATATCAAATATTCTATGTAGTATTATTTATATATATTGAGCTCTAAGCACTCATGTCCTCAGTGCCCTCAATCTTCTTTGGAATAAGTTCGGCTGAACACTGATGAACAGTAATTGCCATCCATCTCAATATGTGCAATGTCATGACTTGGCAGTAAGTGTACAAATGCGAAAATGCGATTTTGAGTTTGCAGGCGAAACATGCTCAAGAGATTCCAATCTCATGAATAATTCACAGCTGCGAGGAATAATGATGGCAGATGAAACTTTGTGTGAGTAATTGCATAAGTAGACTCATTAGTGTGTGTGTGTGTGTGCATGGACTAAATGTCATCATTTTCTACATCAAAATGTGGCAAAATTATGCCGCTGCACACAATGAGAATGATAATAAGCAATTCACTACCGCTTTATTTTTGCTCCTGCATATCTGAGCAACAATTGACTCATGCCAGTTTGACAGCTATTGTGAGCAGATCTGGAAATGTGAGAAAACTTGTTCCACATTTTTTTAATTCAAGGGTGAGTTTTAATTCACATTCTCAACTCCCAGCATGCCTGTATTCCTTACACCTGACTGTGCTCTTTGGTCAGCCCCCTGACCATGTATTGGCCTCAGCATCCATTCAGGGGCTCTATTTTCTAGGTGATTGACTCTGAAAAACTTGCGTCGTAATCCCCTAATGTTTCCCCTGTGTTTGAGGGAGGGTCGGCATTGTTGAGACCCCGGGAGTCCTGCCTGGTTGTATGTCCGTCATGCTGGGATTAAGAGTAGTGGGAAGAGCAGGATTTAAACAGGTGGAGGGATACCTCAGGAGCAGGATGGACCAGATCTGCCAGACCTGAGTCGACCCTTCTGTCAGTCTCTCATACTGAAGACACAATTGCCTCAGAGATTTTAAACATTTCCTTGGATAATCAAACTATTCATTAATCATGTGATTATTGGTGAAGGGGAAAAGGCCAAGTTTTCAAAACTTTGCAGCTCAGTTAGGCTAAATACAAAAAGGTTAAAACTAGAATTGCAAAATGAACATAGTGACAATGCTAATATGCTAATGTTAACCAGATGAAATTATTATTATGGTCAAAAATGTAGTTTAGCCTGCTAGCATGCCAAAAATTGCTAATTAGCACTATACATTTTAGCACACACAATTTACATTCTGTATTTTACAGATTTAATGGAAATCTATCGAACAGCTGTTGAGAATTTTAACTTAAAATTGGCTACATATCTTAACATCACAAGTGAAAAGTGAGGAGATTGCAAAGGTCATCAAGATTTATCCTCTCGAGACCACCTACGTCTATGCAAAATGCTGTGCAAACATGTCGAGTAACTGTTGACATATTTCATTCATAACCAGAGTGGAGGGCCAACAGATAGGCCGACCCACAGACCAGCATTACATCCACAGAGCCATGCTGCATGCATGGCCAAAAACAATGCACGGACGCTCTATTACTGACTGTGTTGCTATATATCATAAACTATCTCTTAAAATCAGAGCCTGCCAGTCAAAAGGAATCAGACAGACAGAGAAATTTACAGACCATTACTCACCGCTGCTTCTGTTCTGTCAACAAGCCTATAGTGACGGATGAATGCTACACTTTCCCCAAGAAAACAAGGCAATTTGTCTCTGTCATTCAGTGTCGTAGTTCATCCTTGCCTTGCAACTAGAAATTTAGTTTATCTTTTTTCTTTGTAGCATTTGATGTAATGAAAGATAGTAAAATGGAAGAATTTAAGTCAAAAAATGCATTATTTTTCCTCATATGAAGCTAAGGTAAGCCTTTTTTTAATCTCTAGAGGGCTAATTCAAGCTTTGTTGAGATAGATTTTAAAAAATGAAATCTTAAAAGTATTTGAAACAAAAAACAAATAAATATATCTATAAACTATACATGAGCATTTTAACAAGGCAGAAATATTTCTGCGCAGAAATATGACCTACAGCAGCAAATAAAGAATATTTATTACAGCGTCTTTGTTAGGTTTAGTAACCCATTCAAATGAATTCATCTCCTCAACAACCTCCTTTACCCTCCTCAATTTGAAAGAAATAAGCAAAGCCATGAGCAAGTGGCAGCAATTTCTTCATGCCTCAATGCGATTGGCTACAGATAAGGACCACCACCCACATTAGCACGCAGGTAATTATTTGGATTTCTGCGAGCAGGTGGTGATGGAGGCAGGAGGGTCCGTGATCAGACTCCAGAGTATCTCCAGATAAACATCAGGGGCTCCCAGACACACCGACACCAGCCCCTGCACCACTCACTGGGAACCCCCATATCTCTCTCCAACCATGCAGTCATTACGCACTGCGTGCCGTTAAAATGTGGGAGAACTATATAGGCCAAGTGGCTGGTAAAAATACTGTACTTTGCTCTGGGTTATGGCTTTTACCGGCATAAAAGTAAAATGTATTTTTTCTAATGTGACCAACAGCATTGATAAAAGGAAAGGAAATTTAAATTGTTATGGGCAGACTGATTTCTGTAGACAGCAGTAATGAAGCAGTTAAAATGGTTTCAGAGCGAAATGGTTTGAAAGCACAGTTTTATTACAGTAGGAGAGATACAACATAGTTTTTTCAATGGTAATAAATGGTATGGTCATTTGTAAATCTAAATTGTTTTAATGCAAACTTGCAAGCTGTGCATGGATTTTGTTAGACCAAGCAATGGTAGCAGTTTCTGCACCTGTTAGCAAATTTAATGCAAAGCTAGCTGACAGAAACCAACAGAAAGATTGAACAGTGGTGTCTAACATCTCATCAAACATCAACAGGAAAACAAATTAGTGTATTTCCCAAAATTGTAAAACTACTGCTTTAATGTTAATGTTATGGTAAGGTGGAAGTAGATGCTAACTCTGTCCATTAGCATCTAGTTAATGCAAT
>JAPZDY010000016.1:9022898-9035044 GCA_029783645.1 Ctenochaetus hawaiiensis
CATTAGCATCTAGTTAATGCAATGAGAGAGTGATGCTAACTTTGTTTGTTGTTGTTGTTTGTTTTTGTTTTGTTTGTTTTTTTGGTGCTCGTTAAGAAGTCTGAAAAAACAGGGATGAGTAGAGTGATAAGAGTGAATAAACAGTATTAATAGTAAGTTGGGTAACCAAAGTTTTTAATTTAGGGTGAGTCTAAAACTATTAGCATGAAGCACATTATGTATAATTAAGGATATAAGAACTTAAATTTACTCTTTTTGTTGAATTATGCAAATTATTTGGAGGATGTAAGTGACTTTTTGATCTCTCAGTTTAGTCTTTAGCATATTTTCCTGAAGGTATGCATATCAATTTTTGATAAAACCAAAAATAATTACAACCACTTCTGCCTCTCTTTTGCATACTAATTATGCTTTAGCCTATAGCTTGCAGTTTGTGATGAGTCACTTGATGAGCTGAAAAACTGTTGCTGTGACTTGTCGGCAGATGTTGTACATACGTGACGAATCCATCTCCACTTTAATCGTCTCATCTCCTCTCTCTCTCTCCCTCTGGCTGTTTCTGCTTTTGAATGGAGGTTTCAAGTCATCGCAGATAAGGAACGTTTTCACACTGTTAATCAGATCGTCCTGACGATTTGCTCCCCTGCAACATGCATAGTTCGGCATGGTGTTTTCCTATGAGACATTCACCTCAGATCTAATCCCCCTCAGCTCTCCACCGGACTGATGGAAGGTGGCAGGCAGCTGTGGATGAGTTTCTACGGAAAGATTATCGCTATATGATGCAATTTTGAGGAAAAGAAAAGGGGTCTAAGGAGCTTACTGCCAAAATGTCCAAAGAAACTTCTTGTTGTTTAACAAAGTCATATCACCACATTAAAAACCTTGCAGTAGAATTTCATTTTAAATTCAATTTTAATTAATCCAGTGAAGGATTGCTTGTGTTTGCTTTTTTGCAAGTGCAGTCTGCTTCATATTCATGCATTTCAAGTAAAGTTGGGGAATCAGCTTTGCTTAAAGGCACAACTCGACTACTTAAGATCAATAAACCTCCGCCGAAATCATAAAATGTTCAAAATTGTGCAAGAACATCGCTAGTCCAGATGGTAGATTTACAAAATGTTGATCAAAACTTTAAAACGTCAATAAAAATTAAAAATCACAAAACCCAAAATAGAATAGCTATGCTTTGCGGCAAACAAAAGATAGCTTCAATTACCCAGGGATGTTTGAAAATGGCTCCTTCAGGGCACTAGTCCTCCATCTTGCCTGCAATCATTAATTAGATCTAATCAACACCGCAGGGAAAAGTTACTGTCAAGACTAATTAGCCAAAATGGAGCTTCTGTAATGGGAAACAAATGAACAACAACAGTTGACTGTAGCAGCCTGCTCCATGCTTTATGACTCATTCAGTCTCAGCGGGAGAGAGTTTTGGAGCAGCACCGTTCAGAATCATATTAGCGGTTGATTGTTGTTTTGAGGGAATGTCTGTATATTAAGCACACTAATAGTTTTGAATGATAAAATGCTATTTAATGGGCACGTCTGCATAGTATTTGCAGGGGGTTGTCATTGTGCTGTGGTTATAATTTTTTTTATTTTGAACTCTCCACAACTTTGCGGTTGTGATGCACTCACACAAACCCACTTAGGCACACACACACACCTCTGCCAGGTTGCTTTTTTTGTAAGCACCAAGCAAGCTTCCCTCCAACCTCAGGCCTCAGAGGTCATGAGAAATGTTGACTTAATCCGTTTCTTCGTCCCTGCACTACTTCTGAGAGTCAAGGCAAGGAGTAAGAAAAGGCACCTTTGTTTCTCCCACAGCGCTGCGAACAAAGGGGGCTGGGATTGAGAAAAGCGTACACACACACCACCTGCAATTAAGAGCTTAGAGTTTGTCCTCTCAGCACAAAACCTTCAGCGACCGAGGAGAGGAGAGGAAGTGCTAGGAGGGTATTAGAAAAACTTGTGAGAATGAAGACGTTTGTCACAGAATATTACTCACAGGATGCTGGAGGACAGTCACCTTATACCCTGTGGAAGAGTAATTGTGGAGGATTTGATAAATAGTGGCTATTGATGGCTATTAACGACGTGGGTTGGAGGTTTGCACCGCGGTCACACAGCATGAACAAGTCTCTGTTTGTTTGCCCATATGTTGGATTGAGTAATTAATACGTGGACATCTGCTGCGAAAAGAGAAGGTGTTAAGTTGTCATAAGAAGCACAAACGCACTGATTGCAGTCCGTCCATTTAATATACAGTTAAATGTCTGATGCAGAGCTGGAAGCGTCGGCCTTGATGCGAACCAGAAAAGTTGTCTCCGGTGAAACATTCCAGTCGTCTGAACTTTACTGAAAATGCCAACTTCATTAAAACAAAATTGGGTCAAATGCACCGAGAGCAATTTAAAATCAGCAAAGAGAGACGAGATGATTGTAATTAACATCTCTTCAATCAAGCTGGAGAGTGGGAATTATAGCTTCATGTTTTACATTTATTGCTCAACTCCAAGGACCCTCTCAGGTGGTACAATAAGACTTCTGCCACTTGAAAAGGACCATTTATATACAGAAATACAGACACATGCGTGGATATTTGGAAAAAGCTCAACAGCTTTATGCAAACTCTTTAATCAAAACAGCAATGATTTTCCGTGAATACTCAAATGCAAACACTGAAAGACAATCAAAATTACATCATTAAAATCATTCATTATTATGTCACTTGCAATAAGAAAATGTATGTAAACATATAGAAGGATAAACTACAGATTGCAGTATACACAAATGTCTTTGCATCTCATAAATATGTCACATTTTCAGTAACATTTTCCTCCATTTAGATAAAATGTTGTAATAATGAAAAATATATTTCTACGTCTCAAGCTGCATATAGTCAGTGCCAAGTCAGTTTTGCAAGAAAGTGATTTGCAGATCTTTTCTATTTACTTCTGTGGAGAGCAGATGCATCCAAATGCCACTGAAATGTCAGGTGATGTGGTACAAACAAAGAGACAGTCTGCATAGGGTTGTGTTTGGGGGTTGATGGATGGTTTAAACAAACACAGCACTTTTACAGAGGAGACTGGATGTTTATGTTCTATGAAGTCTGACTCACAGGATGTAGCCTGCCTTTGGTCGACTATACTATTCTCCTCCTCTTACACTCTCTGCGTGTGATAGTTCTCAATATTCCCATTACAAGTTCTGCCTATCAAAATTGTGATTGGTTAAAAGAAATACAGATCAGTCAAAGTGTTTTTTCCACCTATAGCAGAGTGATAATGGGTGCAGCCAGACTATGTTCAGTGTAACGCCAAAAGTAAATGAAAAAGTTTTGTAACTTTTGTTTGTAAGTTAACAGATGTAACATTTTTGACTTATATAGTGCAACCTGCAACAAACATGAACTTTCCTAAACATAACCAGACTATTTATCGCATAAATTAGCCACTTTAACCTTGTGCATGTTGGCCCCTAACCAAGGATTTGCCATAACCTGCATGTCAAATTGGGTTTTGGTTTGTTCACAGCACACACTTTGAAAGTGTAAACCCTTATGTTTTGTGAGCAGATTAAAGACAATGAGTTAACATTTTTTTGGTGATACACTAACCGATGCATCAGCTCCACCATTAGACCAAAATGTGGTCAATCAATCAAACATCAGTGTGTAATTCATGTTCCCCAAATGATGAATCATTTTAGGCAGCAACTATCACTGCAGTGCGTCAGATAAGAGGAAAAGTTTGTTTTAACAAGCTGTGGTGTAATACTGTCATTTAATTCTGTGAGTACACATGTATATAGGCCAGGGATGTTTCCAGGGGTCTGCTCGGGGGGCCACTGCATGGCGCCTGGTCCCGGTTCATTTATAAACACACCCACACTGTAGGATGTAGAGCAAGCCAGGCGTATAATCCCTCTGTCAGAGTTCGAATGCACCGACGATGCAGGAAAATAAATATGGAAGGCTGAACTGCTGAATGTCAGAGATAGGGGAGAAGCTATTACCAAGATGAGAGCTAACAATTAGGACAAAGATTGTTTTTATATCATTTCACGATTTTGAGAAGTGGAATTTTTTTAAATATTGAATGGGATGCTGTTGGTTTGCTCTATTATTTCATATTCACACTGTCAAACTATGCAGAAATACAGCTTTTGTGAGGTTCTTTTCGAAAGTCAAAGCTCTTTACCAAATGAACCTGCACAAATTCCTTCAATTGACTGCATAAGTCATCCTATTTATACATGCAGGGCTTTAGGTTCCTGTGTCGTTTGAGAAGATGTATTACCACCACTCACATTCAGCCTCGCACATTCTGCCATTCTGGCACTCGCAAAGTGCTTTAGGTCACTCTTTCCTAATTTGGATCAATTATCCCATTTCCCCCCTCTGAAACAGCGTTTCTCATTCAGCATAATGTGCCGGCTATTTGTCAACGCTGTGTCACACGCTCGCCTCTTCACTATTAGAGTGCACCCTCGTCAGGGTGACTGAATACTAGCTTTCTCTACTGTCTGAGGCTCATTTGAAATTCAAATATTGCCTCATTGCTGAGCCTCAATAATATTGACTTTCATTTACTCTCCAGAGGCACTGGGGATATATTTAGGACTGGATTGTGTTTTTTCTTACTCTGTGTCTTACAGCGTCTGGGGCCTTTCTGGACTGCAGTCAGATGCTGCAGGCTATAAGGAGTTTTCTCTGGCTTGAAGGAAGCAAAACCAGCTGTTCTGTTCAAGCCAATAAAAATCCAAGAATAAGTTGCTGTCATTTAAAAATGTACTCTTTCTTATGAAACTGCGTTTTAATTGCCCAACCTGTGAAACAGGTGTAAAAAGTTCACTGTGGTTTGTTAAATTTGGGTAAACACAAATTTAGTCCCAACAACTAAGAAAGTTTTCCATCAAAATCTCAATGCATTAGCAGTTTTTTTCACAGTATGAACAATAGAATCTTCATTAGCTTGCCAATAAGGAAGTGCTCAATGCAGCTGCATCAGTCGTCCACTAGATGGAGCACTACATCACTAAAGAGTGTTTCTGGTCACAGCAGCAGAGACACGTCATATCTATAGTTCATTATAAAGGTTAAATTATTAATAACAAGATTAACTCAGGTTAATGAAATGCTAAATTAATGCAAACAAAACCTTTGCATCTCTACTGTTACTGAGTTCAAACATACAGTCACTTGTAATGATACAATATGTAGAATACTTTAAATGATCTCTTATTTGGCTATATTTTTTCCATACCTGCATTATATTAATTGTAGGCCTTTAAATATATGCTGGTGCCATCATTTGTCTAATTTTTATAAAAGTTTTATTAAAGAAAAAGAAGATTTGACTGATATAAAATAACCACAAAACGACTGTGTTCAAAAAATGCTCTTCATTCTGAATATTATGGGAGTTTATAGTTAATAAACTCCGATCCTGAACATATAAGGAAAGTTAGTTAAGAGCATTATGAATCCTTAGAGGCTGAAACCATCAACTGTTTTTTGTTTTTGCTTAAAGAAAAAACTTAAACAACCTTAAATGATCAGTTAAGTTTCTCACTTTGAGAGAGCGGGTCCTCCTACATGAACGCAACATATTTTTCAAAAAGTTTCAACTATAAGAGATAATAAAAGGTTACAAAAAGAGACTTCTGTTCTTTCTGTTTTCTTTTTTTTTTTTTAACTCATTTGACTTTGGACTCAGCTGGAAACAGGTGATGTCAGAGTTTTGGAACATCTGAGTCAAAATCTAATGACAGATGTGACATTGTTTGCTTATGCTGCCTTGAAGGCTGTCAGTCAAACCTGATCAAAGCTCACACAATGGTAAAGAGGCAGATAATGCAGAGCTCTGCACTGATAAACTCTTAATATGAGATAAGTAAGAATATATTTTTTATCCAAACTTCAACTTTGATTGCTGCTTCAGTTAGTTATAAGAAGTTCTTTAAGTGATCAGCTAGTTAAGAAATTGTCGAGCTGTACCTCAGTTCGCTTCATCATCCCGCATGAACAGTGCAAACACAGATATCTCTTATCTCTGCTGGAGCTGAACTGTCTCTGACGTCACTTCCCAACCTGATAAACAGAAATCTAATGGGCGTTACACCTGGATCCATGAGTTAAACGTTAAAACTGAAATAAAACTGGTGTCTCTGTGTATTTCTGGAAAAAAGAGAACATTATTAGACTGATATGCTCTTGTTCTGCGTTGATATCAGATAGCTGGCAAATAAAAATGTATTAAAAAAAGGCAAAATAACATGCAAGTATTAAACATGCAGTGTATCTTGTTGCATTGTTTTAACACGTGCAAGCAACATTCCACCAGAAATGCATTAATATTGTGCAGAAACAGGATGTAATGACAGGAAAAAACCTTCATGTCTTTACTTCTCCAGAGGATGTAGTCAAGTTAAGAAATACATTAGCTATTAATAGAAGCTACAGCAACGTCAAGTTTTAAAGTTCACAACACTTTTAGACGGGGGGGGGCCTCTTGTCTCTTATTTGCAAACACGACATCATGCCACTAAGCTTGAAATGCATTATCTAGATAGTTATAGTGAACCTTTGACTACTTAGAGGTGAGCGTAAGGATATTCACTTGATCTCGGGACTTTGAGCTGCACAATAACACACAAACTATCTTAAATTAGTCCCTCATATATCAGCAACAACATTAAAATGATAAAATCTTTAATCTATCAAAGATTATGGACAATAAAGTGATAAACTCTCGTCTGATGTGGGCCGTTCTGCATGAGGAGAGCATGTAATCCAAGTATATTTTGTTACTAATACTTTTGTACTTTTACTTATGTAAAAAAATTTGAATACAGTACTTTTACTTGCAACAGTGATTTTCTATACTTTTTACCACTACTGTTACCTGTACTAATTAAATCGTCAGAGTACTTTCACTACCGCCAGCAGCAGATCACTTACTTTCATGAAATACAAACATTTTCAATTAAATATATTATATCACAGTCTCTTTTAATGCCTGTGTGTGAGATGCACTTTACTGGCTTGTCCAATTAAACATCAAGGTGATTAAGAAGAAGAATCTGCAATGATAATTATCAACTAATACACTGATGAGACTCCAGGAATTAATATAATGCTTCCCACGGGGATGTTTTACTTTCCAGATGCAGTGTTAACATTAATAAGTATAATTGAGACCTCTGGGACATTGAAACATGAGAAAGAATCAATGAACTAATTACATGTTTAAAAACAGAGTCATTAGTAAGATTATATAGAGTTACATCAGTGTGTGACATCCAAGTGTAACCTCAGCCCCGGAGACACAGATGGAGAAACCTCCACAGGTTGCAGCCTTATCATAAAAGGCATAGTAAAGGTGGTTGAAGATGGGCAGACATGCGTAAAACATAGATAAAATTACGTGTACATCTGTCTTTATACCATAATGGCACAGTCTTTAGTACAAATTGAGTTCAATAAAAAGTCAAAGTGCAAACTACCTTTATTGACAGCAGTAAAAGTGATTGTGTGATGGAAGAAACAGCTATTATCAGATACTAATCCACGGTGTTATCATTACTTTCTAACTGCACCTACAATCGTGGAGATAAATTGCAAAATATTCCATTTATGTTGTGTAACTAGAAGTTTGCAACCAGATTCTGATAAAAGTTTTCAGCTACACAAAGAATACAAGTAAATTTAAAGCCAAAGAATATCTAATTTGGTGTAAATACATTTACTAACTTTAGATATCAGTCAACACAATCTGATTGCCGTGTTTAAAGTCAAATTTTATCATTTAAAACAGTTCAGATTGTATCTGTTAGCATTTTCCAGCCCTGCAGTCAAATTCAAAGTAGAGTTCGGCAGACAACTTAACTAAACTATCTTAAATGTTTCACCATCTATATTGTGCTGTCACATAAAACACCACGACTAATATTTATATGCCTGAACACTGAGAGCTCATTAATCAACTGAATCGAGTTTCCCCCATAGATTCATCCTCCCACTGTTTTTTTTTTATAAAAACTTCTGAGACGCTCATCCATCTATGCATCCCATCTTTAATCTCAAATGTGTTGTAAACCCCACAGTATACACAGAATATGCAAATGGTGCAGCAGGGAACTGTGATAATTATGCAGTGAAAACATTATGTCGTCCTCTGCAGTATGGATGTCCTTCTCCTGCTGTAACACATTAGGTTGACCTGTCTCATTCCCAAGCTGCTTCTCTGCTAATGCTCTTATATTAAATGGAAGTGGAATCTTGTGGTGGCTGGGAGTAAACAATGCATTCAGTATTCCCTTAGTGTCCATAATCCAGCAGTCTGGCTCTGAATGCACAACCTTTCCCCTTAAGAATGCAGCTACAGTGGCCTGTTGTCCAAGGACGCGAGCTGAATGAAAACTACTTAGGTAATTAAAAGACAATAGCAGTGTTGTTGTTTTTATACGCCTTGTCCTTTTTATTGCCCTTTATAACACTTAATATTTTGCATATAATACTACGGCACCTGAGAGGTCTGAATATGTAAACAAGAGCAGTTGCCTGGAAAAGTTGAGTATGATCTTAGGAAAACTTGTTTGCCAAAACTTTCCCATCTCAAGATCAATTGACAAGATTTTTCCAGTCATTCGGCTGTATCACGTGATCTTCATCAACAGGCTGCTCTGGTCAAGAATAAGCTTTCAAACCCAGAGGAATTTCTGGAAAATAGTCAAATTGGCTCTCCTGTTTAGACTTAGACCAGTAGATCCATAAAACTCTGCTGTTTATACAGGAAAATAAAGCTACAACCAACTTCTGCATGGCTGAGCTTAGCAGAAATACTGGCAACAGGTATTAGGAAAAAATCCCTCTAAAGTTCACATGCTAACACGTTATATTTCCTTTTAAATTCACGCAAAAGTTTTTGGCAAAAGAAATAGTCCTGCACATGACCCCTGTGAAACAGCTACTTGTCATTTTAAATTTTTTTCATGATGAACAAGATATTCATACGTAACAATTTCTGAGCTTTGAGAGATCAAGCAGATTTTGTTGTCATTGCACTAAGTCAGTGTTACATTGCTAACTTCATAGCCTGGTAAGTAATTAGGCCCAATCTGGAGGCTAGCTAGCTCCCCAAGTTGCATTTAATCTAACAGCGTCACAAACTTCCCTGCAAGTGCTTGATCAGTGTGTGTGGTAAACCACGTCAAAATCCATCTATAATTTTAGCTAGCGCAAATTTGCAACCCTTTTGGCATGGAGTGTTACCTTTGCTACCTTTAGTCCTTGCATTTTTTTTCTGCTGGGCCAGGACTTACTATTTGTAAGCCTGGCAGCTCTTGTCAGTGTCATACTGTCCTTCACAACTGGTTTTCATGCCAGGCACAAACAGGGTGACAGAACATAGACTGAGGAACAAAGGGGGACTCAGCCACAGACAGTCATTCAAACAGCCCTCCATTTTTATTTCTCTCCTGCAGAGCAGTGCCACAATGTTGAACTGTGCCAGACTCAGCCGCAGAAGTTGCTCGCCAGTTATTTATGAATGTACCCTCGAGGTCGTGTAGCCGTCGCCCTACATTTGACACAGTCTTTAAATGGCCACATCAGCAGACAGATAATCAGAGAGATAAAGAAGAGCAGTCCTCTTGCCAGCTCAGGCAAGGTTGGGTGGGAGTGTGTGTGTTGGGGGGGGTGGGGTTGATAGGGAAGTAGGGAGGGCTGTATATATATATATATGGAGGCCAATGGGCATTCACAATCCCAAGGTCTGCTAGTGCTTCATCGCCAACCACCTTCAACCCACAAGTCTGCAGCCATGACGTTCAATGGAACCTGGAAGGTCGACCGCAACGAGAACTATGACAAGTTCATGGAGCAAATGGGTGAGTGTGTTAGAGCCTGTGTGCTTAGATCATCAGCTCTATTCTCTGTGCCGTGCCTGGCCTAATAATCTAGTTTATGAGGGCAGTGTGTTTAACTGTGTGATGTGTTTCCATACAGTTTGATATTGCTGTGTGAGTGTGACACAGTGCAATGAGGTGTTAGGGTTTGAGTCATTTATGGTGCTTCCCATAAAAGTGTGATCTCTCTGTGGACTTGGCAAAGTCTAACACTTTGGAAAGCAGATGAGTGAAAACAAAGCTTTTCAACGTGTTTCTATGTTTTCTGTGCATCTATGAAGGCGTTAACGTCGTGAAGCGCAAACTGGCGGAGCACGACAACCTGAAGATCGTCATCGAGCAGACCGGGGACAAGTTTCACGTCAAAGAGTCCAGCGCCTTCCGCACCAAAGATATTGACTTCACCTTGGGCGTCCAGTTTGACTACTCTCTGGCTGATGGCACTGAAGTCTCAGTGAGTACCCAAAAGCAGCTCTGGCATCTTTGAACCAACTGCAACTGGTCCAGTCCAGCATCACGGCAGGACGTGAAATAGTTACGCAATCAAATTGAGCACAAAATGTCTTTTTTTTTTGTAACAGTCATCACAACTACCAAAAAAAACCAATTTATAATTGTCTGCAGGACTGGTATTGATTACAATTTGCACCTTGTTATCACATAACTTTGCTTTTTTGACAGTCTGCACAACTTTGTAGCTGTATACACAAATCCTTTGATAACATTTTGTAAGTATTTCACAAAAACAAGCACAAACGTGTTTTGTTGCCTGAACATAACCATATGGAGATGGAAAACCTGGATTCCCATCTTATAGTTCTGCACGTTTGATACCACATATCCAGCACAATGAAAACATTTACTGCATCATTCAGTCATAAAACATGATGCAGGCAGGAAATGCGGTTGTGCAGAGAGTCATAAAAAGTATATTAATGTCCATTCACATTTACATCAAAGATTAAATATTGACACTATTTTTAAAAAATGTCTTCAGACTGTGTTGGCTGGTCATTGTGCTGTTTTATAACTTTAATGCCACAGGAAATATTTTGCTCTGGGAAAATATGGTTTATTTTTAAGATTGATGGGTTTATTACTGATGAGGGAAGTGCAAACTTAGCCAACTAAAGCCAACGCTGAGAGCAATGGAGACGCTCCAGTAAATAATTAATCTACCACGGGTGTGTAGTTGCTGAATATAGAATTACTTATCAAAAACAAACACAAACTGCTGATGAACTTCTGCACATGAACCCAAATGTAACAGAGCGTTTGAGAGCCGCCATCACCAACTGTATATTTTTGAACAGGGTGCATGGGAGATGGAGGGTGAGATGCTTAAAGGCAAATTCACCAGGAAGGACAACAACAAGGTCCTGACCACCACCAGGACTCTGGTTGGAGGAGAGCTCGTACAGGTCAGCAGGTCCAGATGCAATTCATCAATAATATGCAACATATTTATCTGTTTTGTTTTTAATTAAGGAATCAACATCATTAACACACCTTTCCCACTTTTCTCCACAGACTTACAGCTACGAGGGAGTGGATGCCAAAAGGATTTTCAAGAAGCAGTAAACTGATTTCTGAAGTTGATATTTTATTTTTATATAGATGACACAATATAGACCACAGATCTGTACTGATGCAGTTTTGTCTTGTTGTTAGAAAAAGCTACATCAATGAGATTTTTACGTCAATATACCTCAAACATGTTGTATTTTATGGAGTTTCAAGAGAGGAAAAGTTGACCACAGCTTTGCACTATAATTACTGATGTAAACATGTCTGGAAAAGGTGTTAATAAAAACTAAGAAACAGGTAACATGGGATCAGTCAAAGGTGTTATACTTGAACTTTACTCGGCTACATGTAGCTGGACAGGCAAATGAACAAAATCACATAACCAGCTGATATATTCAGGTTGACGAAAGGTGACACAGGAGATAAAAAGTACATCATATCGGGGAAATAAACAAAGGTAGCTGATAAAAAAAGAACAAGTTTACTAGAGGACAACACACCAGTCCTTAGAGATTATCTTAACAACAGGATCCAGTAAAAGGCTAAAGACTCTTGCCAGAAAAAGTAGTTTGGATTTTTCTTGCCCAGATTTTGAGATTTATGTCCCATATTGGCCTTTTTTTATTCCTACCTGCATGGAAAAAATGCCATTTTTGCAGAGGCTTGTCTCTTCAGAAACCATATGTCAATATGATAAAATA
>JAPZDY010000016.1:9039787-9058852 GCA_029783645.1 Ctenochaetus hawaiiensis
AGAACTGTAGTTTCGATCGTTCAGTGCAGAGAAAATACAGACTCGTTTCAGTCAGGACATTCGCCTTGCACGCTGCAGCTGGACGAGGATGAGTGAAAGGGGACAGAAACACCTCACTAATGGACCTGTCAAAGGCGGTAACACCATTATAGAGTGTTGCCATTTGTGCATATGCATGTGTGCACCCAAATTATTATGTTCCCTCGCCCACACGCCGACACACCGACACACACACAAGCACTTTTATCCCGGACTTTACTCCACCCTGACACCCTGTGTGCATCCCCTGCAGGCATGGACGAGTGTGTCATGTGAGAAGCTGGTGCGTGCCACCTGGTGTGACTGAGCAGACAGAAGAGAGTGAAGACAGCAAAGAGAGAAACTAAATTGGCTGTGGCCTCTGTCTCAGGAGTCGTCAGCCCCTGGGTTAGGTGGGCTATTCTTATAGAGGGCAGGAGGAGGTCTCCAGCTCCCCCGGTACACAAACCACTTTATAGGATCCCACATCATGTTTTGACGGCCTCCTGGGATTGTGGGGGAGGTGTGATCCAATGACAAGTGTGAGAGAGGAAGATGATGTTGAGCTTTACGCTGGTAGATTTCTTTGTGGGTAGGTGGGATCCTCTAAGTGTGGACAAATTGAAAAAATCTAGGAGGCTAATTCTCTTTAAATATGGAGCACAAAAACAAACAAAAAGCAACAGTTTGAAGAAAATAAAAAGTTTTTCTACACATCACTTAAACTGAAATATATCTTATTAATTTTCTCTAAGTAACATTTCTTATTTTCCTCACAGCAGTACTTTAGCTTCAGCATTATAAAAGAAAATGGCTAAAAATGAATGATTATTTAGTTTTAGGTGTATAAGCTGTGTAATTACTCTCTAATTTTAAAATGTATGTAACAGATTTGAGGGTGAGTTGATGTATTCCGTTATGTTTTTGATTTCTGTTTAATATGTTTTTGTTTTTTTCAAACCATACTAAATATTTTTGCTTGTGTGTCAGTTTCTGGCCTCGTACAAGATGTGCTTGATTTAAAGCAAAAAAAAGTTATAAACTTAAAGCATTCTTCATGAAACCACAATAATAAAGTCCACATGGTATAAAAAATGTGACCACAACAGCAGGGATGACGTCAATCTTTAATGGCAGATGGCCTAAAATGTCTTCATTTAACATTTTCATAAAAACTTCTCATTTGATCACCTTTTTTTTTTTCCTTTTGGTTTCAAACAAACAAACCTCACTGAAATACAGTTTCTCCTTACAGCGGCAAAAGTACATAAATATCAACAGTACTGTATGCATTAGGAAAAAATGAAAAATAAAAGAACACACACATGCCATGAACATGCACAGAACACACAGGTACGCACATAAACTACTTTACTGAAACGAGAAAGGGATATTTCTCATTGACAACTGGGGGAGGGGGGATCATCATATTAATTTCCAGGAACTTCTGTACCGTACTGCTGGCAAAACACAAAAAGATCCATTCGTTCAAAGAGCATGTTTTTCTCTGGATTTCACAGTGAATTATGTAGGTAAAACAGTATTCATATATCAGATACAAACACAAAAAGAAGCTCTAGAAAATTACCAAATGAATATACAATTAAACTTACAATAATACTTACAATGAATTATATGATGGGCTTCTTCTATGAACTTTAAAAACATAATACCCATAAAAACACACACACACACACACACACACAGGCACACCTTATAAATACTTGTTCTAATAAATTTGGTGCCACACTTGGCTTAAAAAATGTCTGTAAAAGCAAAAACTGCTTCAGAAAATTGGTTGATACTATGTGCATATTATTATTATTATTCTTAACAAACACTGACTATATGATTCAACCACACCAATATGATTGTACACACACCTGGGCTACACACTACAAAGAAGATTGTTTTTCTTACAGTATTTTACGTCTTGATTGTCACATTATTGTGAAATGTGACTTAGCCTCATCAGAAAAAGTACAAGAATCACTGTTTGTTTTTATTTTTTTTTTGTAAGAATGCGACATGAATGAGAAATTTGGGCGTCAAAATGTCACGGAAATGTGATCACTCGATGATATGTCAAACAGCAAAGGCGTTATTGCAGGCCCAGAATACACGAGATTACAAAAGATTTTTCTTTTTTTACACTCCAATCATTTCTATGTAAATTCAAAAAATTTTACAAAAGCAGGTTGAATCACGTCGGCTTCCTAAAAATAGACAAAAGAGACAAATTTCTTAAAGTGAATGTCCTTTTAGATGTAGAGTGGCTCTTTGGAGTGACACCAAAAGAGACATGCAGCGAAAATAATGTCATACTTCATAAGAAATCAGATTGAGGACTACAAAGCAGTCAAAAACAGAATAATTCCACTAGCCTAGATAGCTCTCCAGTGTAAAAAAAAATGCCTTTGGTCTTTTGTTTCTCTATACTGTGCTGCTGTCCTCCTGCTACAAAATGAAGGAGCAAAGTCCTTATTATAGCTGGGCTCAGTTTGCCATGTTTTGCAGTCTCCGGGGTCACTCTACCTTCACCAGTGATGGCTTATTCCTGTCAATGCCTCGTTCACACACCTGATCACCTCAAACTGCAAAATTATGAGCTGGATCAGGTGTTTTTGTTTCATTCCCACTGACTGCTTGGTTCGGTCGAACGAAAAAGCACATCGGACAAAGGACCAACATTTTTGCTTCGTCGGGTAAAGACTCCACACAAAGACACACATGAGCAAACCTAAAATCCACACAGTATGTCAAAAAAGACAAGCGCAAACCGACAGGACTGCTTTGGTATAGCAGGGCGACTCGCCATTTTATAATGGCACGAAACAGGAAGGGCAAAAAAAAAAGAAAAAGAAGGAAAAACGTATGAAATTTCCTCACACACTTTAGCACACATGAACCAATCAAACAGAACCATTTCAAACATCGTCTTGATTACAAAAATACTTTTTTGTATTTCTTTAAAATATCTAAAAATGTACAGCATTGTCTTTTTTTCTTTTTTTTTTGCAAAGTCATGCTTCAACATGTATTTAATAATCATAATAACATTAATATGAATGATATACAGAATAATAATAATTATAGTCATATAATAACATTAGCCGGCTGCGCTTTAGCCACACTTCCATCCGTCTGACCTTGCAAAGACCCTGCATAAAATTGTGTTTGCAGTCCTTCGGCGGGCTGTCTTTACACTTGCATATACAGAATGCACAGCAAGGGACCTGCTAACGTTAGACAGGCGATGCAGTCAACTGGTAAACAAAGGGTGTGTGCGCCTTCGTCATGCATGCCTAGTACCTTTCATGGAGGTGTCAGAGGAGGTGTAGCCAAAGCGCTGCCGGTAAATCTTGAGTATGTAACAGTATAAAAAAGAGTTGGAGGGACTTTGGGGAGGGTGGGGGTGCTCGATGTGTGATGGAGGCTGGGGTCTAGTATGTCCTGAGGCCCATGAGGCTGTTGCTGCCTAGAAGAGAGTGAGAGGGATACAAAAAAAATAAATAAATAAATAAATAAGGGGTGAGGTTGCCATGGTCGCACGCACACAAACCTTGTACACTAATGAAAACACAAGGGATCGTGTGCATCTGTGAACGACACAAACACGCTCACACACCCGTAAAAGGCACACGAACAAAAGTTGATACACACACAAAAAAACATGTTTCTTATTTTCTCCTCAATTTCTCTCACTTTCCTTTGTGATGCCTAGACCACACACACACTTGCATTCCACAAATGTAAAATACTGCGGTTCTGGCTTTGTTTTCAAAAAAAAATGTTTTTCTCTTGAAACACGCACAGGTGAAAGTTGACATGCTGTCATTGTGTTTACTCCGGCAGACGTTGTTGGCAGAGCAAAACAGTCTCCAGAAAATACAAACAAACAAACAAACAAAAAATAAATAAAACTGTGCTTTCACAGCATTTTCCACAATTCTACACATTCAAATCAGACACTTGTGCCAGAAGGGAGAGGTGAACGGCTGTGAGGTGAGGTGAGATTCACACCTTTCGTCCCCGCCTGTTGGGATCAATGGTTGTTAAGTCTGAGCTGTAAACTCACCGACGGTACGCTGCTCCGAGAGCCGGAGACAGGTAAGTCCTCCTGGTTTCTAATTGGACACGGGAGGCAATAAGCAACGCCCGTCACAGCCGGCCACGGCCACCATCACACATCAGGAACCTGCAGACACAAAGAGGACGGAGTTTTGGTCAAAGTGAACAGGCTGCAGCAGCCAAGAGTTTTTTCCTGTGGTTGTTTTTTGTGCTGATTTAACTTTATTGTCGTAGTTTGTGGTTCTGTTGTATTGGATTGTGTAAGATTTCTGCGACTGCATCTGACCACTTGGACAGCTGCAAAGGGACATGATTTCCTCTATGAGATCCATTAAGTACGTCTAAATTTGATTTCTGATATATGTTAAAGGTTTTGAGTGTATTGGGGTTTTTAAGAGTTGAGTACTGAAAAACAAGAAGAAGATACAGGAAATCAGGAATGGCAAAATAAAAGGAGAAGAGGCAACAATACAACAATTCTTTAAAATTTCACTTGGCCCTATAATCCAGTTTAATTCTTTACTAGATGGTTTATAGGTGGTGAATGCCCACACCTTTCAAACTTCACACCACCTGTTTGTAATGGCTTGTGTTTCCAAAGTCATCTTTTTCAGACTCAAATAGCTCTTTTTGAACTACAAAAGACTTAACACAAAAAATCTCTTTGGATGTGGAGTTAACCTTCTGACTTGTGAACTGGTTATGAAATGTAAAATCAGCTGACTGTCCCTTTAAAAAGACTGTTTTGCCAGCTTTTTCCAACATCTTTTCAGCTCAAAGTCCAGCTGTGACGAGCAGTATGTCAGCTGACAATAGTCTAAAATACTTAACTTGAACTTCTAACCAACAACCGTATCTCCCACGATTCCTCTCCACAACCCGCCCCTACACCAACATGACCCCACCAGCAGCGGACCGAAGATAAAGGTCAACCCTCCGACCCTCTCACCCAGCCCCAGATGTATCACCAAAAATAGACATCTCTTGGAGACCGTGGTAACTCAGGTTTGGGGGGGTAGAAGCCCTTCGGAACAATAAACAATAAGTAAACCAAACATGACCTTAAGAGAGAGGCAGAGAGAAACAGACTGTTGCAGGCAAAAAGGGGAGATGAGTTGGGAACTGTTCCCTGTTCTGAGAACAGTGCGTTTATTGAAGGGGCACGGCTGGCCTAGCTAATGCCCTGTTGCGCGTTCAATCAAGGATGAAGGAATCGATGCGTTATACAGCCGCTTGGCTAAACTGATGCGACGCATACTTCCAGACCACCCTATTTGTTCTGGCTGAGACGCCAAGGTTAAACATTGGGTTGATCATTGAACACGTCGGCCTGGATTAGGAGTAGGTTTAGTGATTTGCGAGCTTAATGTGCTACATCCAATAACTCGGCCCAGGCGCATAATGTGAGATAGGTAAACAAGTAGTGTTTGAGAATGTGGGAGGTGACTCGGTCTCTCATGAATGTGTGCACTGTTTCCTTTCTCTTTTTTTTTTTCATTTTCAGCTAGGCTTCATGCAGCAAATGTTCCTGTCTGTGTTATCTGTGATCATTGATCTTGTGCTGCAAATGAAGAGGAGACTTGTTCAAATGTATACACAAGCATTTGACAGCACTCCAAGTTCGACTCATTCACTGTACTACCACTATTTTGCAAACATTAATGATGTCTTTTAAATTTTACTCTTTTTTTCCCCATTCTGGACGTCACTGGCCTCTATAAATTTTTGTATGAAATGAAAAAATCAATTTGCAGACTCCTGAGTTATGTAATCCATCACGTCTGTGGTAATTCTTGTCAAAATTATTGCACAACTGAAACACTTGCATGATTGATATTATCAGCCACTTTCAACCTCTCACAAATGTATTGCATCAGTGGATATGTTGGCTTATAAATTATAAGAAAATATAGAGCAGAAAAGCCAAAGACATAAAAATAACAAAAACTCCACCAACAAGAAGAATACTGTGAAGTTAATTTTTCTAATATTCATATTCATATTTTAGTAAAAAATAATACAGGAGAGTTTTTTTTAAAGAGATACTTGGGGATTAGTCACAGCTTAATTAATGGTTAATGACTCATTTTCTATTGCTTTACAGATAAAGTACATTTAGGTACATTCAGTACAGCAGTTTTAAGATTTCTACCTGTGCAGCATGGCCATGAAAACGAGCCCCATCTGAAGTCCCTTCAATCTGAAGAAAAGCCTTTAGGCCCTGGCTGTGTTTCTCACATACCAGCAATAGCTGCTGGAGCTGGGTGGTGATGAACACAGCTGCTGACATGTATCTAGCTCCTGAGACCCGGTGCAGGGACGAGGCTGCAGTGTAGCTATACTGTATGCCTGTTTGTGTGTGTGTGTGTGTGTGTGTGTGTATGTGTGTGTTTTGTGTCAGCAGGGGGTGAAAGACTAAAGTCCTACTTCCTTATTTGAAGGGGCCCCAGCTGGCCCTTGACTCTCCAGTGGGAGTTAGGCCAACATTGCACAGGAACCACTGGTTTTTGTCGGGCTATTGGCCAAAAAGCTCCTCAGGGCAAGCAGCTAGACTACACACGCACAAACACACACACACACTCGGGCTCACACACAAGCATGCATGACAGGGGAGAACATACACACATACACACACTAAACTCCCCCACCAAGTCTTGTCAGATGGAAAATCCGGATTACCTTTCCCTCCAGTTCACTAGGCATTAATGTCCACTATTAGGTTGTCTTTGGATGTGGCCCTGTGCCGGAGCATGAATGTCAAATGCAATTCAGCTTCACAAACATTCAGATGAATGACTAGCTTAAGCCTCCAGGGGTATTAAAATAACAAAACTTACAATGTAATATGTTTATGCTACCTGTTTCAACCTACATGTAGCGGCAGAGCTGTAAGTAAAGTTTTCAAAATGGCACTTCCCTGGATGCCAGGCGATTAGGACAATTCATTCATGACTAAAAAACCACAAACATACCTCACTTAAGCTGTTCCCACACGCACACACACTCTTATTAAAGTCTCCCATGGTTTCACTTCCTCAAACACATACTCTGACCGTGAGCGGTCCTCATCCGTCACATGCCAAGACACCCACTGACCAACCACAAGCCTCCCAGGACTGTGGAGCTTTAAGCTTCTCTGAATTGCCATTGTGAAGGTTTACTGTCATCAGACACCTTCAGCATGAGTAACACTTCACTGACGCCGCCTCTTTTTTAAATGAACATGACCCGTCATTAGCAGACAGATTGTACAACAGTGGTGCAACACAGACTCCAGCTTCTCTCTATAACCTCCGGTCAAGTTTATTCCTGTTGTCTCGCAGCTAAAATTGTTTCACAAGCGCTATGCAGAGCAGACTGCATTGCACAAATAAATAACACACTCCCCACAGCCCAGAATCAAGACATTTTGGATACGTGACTTTAGCCATTGAATGGATAAGAGGGGCCAAAAAAACACAAGGTCTGGTACGGCTGTTGTGTTTGTTTACAAAGCTGCAAAATGTCAGGGACACAACAGAGCAGCGAGGCTAATTCAACACTGACGCTTTTGTGTGGGAAGTGACCAGCATTTCTTTTTTTTTTAATTATGGTGGCACAACAGATACAGTGAGCCATGAGTATCATTAGATTTTGCTGTGTAAACATATTCACTTAGGCGACGTGTTTCACAGCGTGATTAAGCTCAATCCACCATGACACTGCAAACTTTTAGTGCATGCTCTAATGCAATGTTATTTACATAAATGAAAAACGCTGATGGACGCTTGAAGTGAAACAGTCTGTGGTGAAAGAAATTTTTAAATCACAGGGTCATCTTTTTTTCAAGGGTCAATCCACATTTACTATAAAAAAGGCACAGTTTTATTGAGTCATGAAGGTTTAGGAGTGTCTAGAAGCCTCTGTGATTTAGAAAATTGTGCACAGGTCTGATAACAGCAAAGACAGCAACTGCTTGCTGCCCTCATAGCGTAAGTTACCTCAAAGACAGCGGTTACTTTAATAGTTGGATAGTATTTATTCAGGACAGAGGGCAGCCAGAACACATGGGCTAAAGACAAAAATCATAGAAATTGGTCAGAAGTAGCAGAAAAATGTTTATGTGTATTTTTGTGTAAACAGAAGTCCTGTTTATCTTCTGTCTCTTCATGCATTGCCAGTGTTTATCTCACATGTTGCTTCATGCAAAATGTTTTCTAAATACCTTTAATGAATTCGAGTTTTGCGTGAATTTGTTCAGGTTTTTTTTTAAATATTGCTCTCTCCCTCACCATAATTTCTGCTCCCACCACAGTTCAGTGGGTGTAATAAGTTTTTGGTTCTCACATTACAGAATGAAATCTAACGCAGCAGCAGCATCTCTTAACAAACACAGAGTCCCTGCTGCTCTGGATATTTAGCAGACGTCACTTAGCAGTTTTCCCAGGAACTATCTCCTTAAAAAAAAGCAATTCCAGAGAAAACTGCTCAATGTGAGGTCTGTGTTTTTCCAGCGTAACAAGGTCCCAGTTTCTGGAAAGACATGAAACTGCTGACTTTTTATAAATTTCCTATCAGCTCAGTGGTATTGGGATGGAAACAGAGATCATACATCAAAGTCTGGACAATAAAACATGAGAGGATACCAGTAGAGGGGTAAATGAACTCCACCTTTTCTTTAGTGTGCACACTGATTTGAGAGCTTGCCTGTGATAGGCTTTATGATCAGGCATGTGTGCTGCATACTACTTAATTTGAGTGTGTTGCATGTGTGTGTGTGTGTGTGAGTATATCTGCTGCAGCAGCCTGTAATTATCCCGATATTCTGACTGGATGTCTCAGCTTCACTTCACCCTCCACTGTGAGCCGGATGTGGGGGTGTTGTTGTTGTTTCATTGAGGGGCTAATATCCACTGGGGCAGCCTGACCGGCCAAATGACTTCCTCCTGGTTTGATAGAGGAGTAATTATTTCTTCCAAGCCCCTCCCTCCTCCTCTCCCTTCCTCCTTTACCCCCCTGACGGAGACAAAATCCTCCAAATTATTCCAAGAGGTTTTTTTAAATATATATATATATATACACAATACGTCTCTAGTGTCTAGAAATAGGGATGTCAGCTACAACGCAGGGTTAGAAAGAGACAGTAAAGGACTAGCACCAATCAACAGCTTGATGAATGTTAACCCCATACTACCATCACCACCCACCCACCCACTTCCCACTGACTCCCCAAGGGAGAGAGAACATGTTTCTTCCTGTCCCGAGACACTGGAGGGAGGGTACTGGTGACAGTGTGACTGGCGCCGAGTGCAAACACACACACACACACACACATAGACATAGTCAGCCAACACAGATACACAGACTAGCAGGGGGATTTGTTGTGCTTTGTGGTTTTGTTTTTTTCTGCTAGCACAACAGTGTTTAGTTTGTCTGAACCAGAGAGCGAAGCACGTGCGCTGTGCAGCTCCCGCATGCTTATACTCGACTTATGTACTTATTAAGGCACCTATTAGAAGCCACTGTGTAACATCTAGAGTTCCACAAAAAACTTCTTCATATGCAATTTGTTTTGAATAAAGCCCCTTTCTAATAATTTTTTCATACATTCATAACAACAGCGCTTCCAGCAGTACCCAGGTAGCTCAGCAGTTCACGGTGCATATTCCACATTTATGACCTTCTGGAGCTTCACATCCCCTGTCTCTTTCTGCCCAATCTTTTTTATAATCCTCCACTGTGCACTTTGTCGTAATAGGGGAATGCCAAAAACATCTTTTAAATTAAAAACTGTATTTCATCCTGCCAGAATTTGACAAACATGCCCTAATAACTGCTGTGCTCAGGCAGCAAATACATTGATAAAGGACAATATTCTGTATTATAGTAAAGTTATAGCGTGTGCACAGTAATAAACTTTGCCCTCACATAAAAGTACAATAAATATCAGGCATCATTTTAGTGAGCAGATCGGTGGAACCATTGAGCTCCGTCTTATCCACACAAAAAACTACTCAGGGAATATAATCTAAGTAAATAACTATTTCTGTGTAAAAAAAGTGATTTTATCCTGGAGACATGCAAATGATTAACAGCAAATTATCAGCAGTACAAACAGCAGAAGGCATTTAAATAACACTGTTTTATGTAGTTTCATAATATTTTTTTATATGTTATGATACGATTTCTTTCATGCTTCTTAATTGCTTCCTTACTCCCTTTATTGTCTGTTCCCAGACAGCCAAAAGCTCTGACAAACCAACTGTATGCTAGCTGCTCAGCAACAGATGGATAAGCGACTAGCTAACAATTAGCAGCTTGAGAACAAGACATTAGTTCAAGAATTAGCTACAAAAGCTGCATTGCCTAAAGCTTGACTTCAAATGAATGCAATGTTGCTCCATGTCTCTGTGTTCGCTTACATGTTCATAACAACATCATAGCATGCTAGCATGTCTTGTGTTTACAGTGCCTCCTGCTGCATCCAAGTGGCTAACAAATGGATTAATACAAGCTGAAATTAAGATTTATTTTAAATACTTGCTCCTGAACTGTTGTGGAGTTGGGAGTGCAAAGAAGCATAACAATAGAAATAATCAAGTAAAGTACAAGCGTCTCAAAATTGTACTCAAAGCAGCTGATATTAGCATTTTGGTCATATTTGCTGAGATCTAGTCTGTCTGATTTATTAAAACGTTGGCATCGGAGCTCGTTGTATATTCTGTTTGACTCACTGCCTTTGATGCCTGAGATCAAGCATCACATCAATTGGAAAAGTCGACCCTCTATATACCCTGTGACCCGAGTGGGGAAAATAATGGTGTTCCCCTTTAAATCGCATCTTTCATCTCTTATGATGCTGTGTGAGGGGTGGCTGTGGATTCATTGACCCACTGGGTTTGAAACTCCTACATTTACTTCCAAAAGGCTGACTTGTCTTTTGCTGATGAGTTAGATGTGTGTCTGGCAGAAACGTGACTAATTAGTTGATTAGCTGGCAGTTAGCTGGATGGACATTTTTTCATGTGAAGTTTGAGGGCAAGAAGAGGGTGCTCACTCGACGCACAGACCACGTGCACGGAGTTACTCCTTGTGCTATTCCTGACATGTGTTTAGGAATATATCTGCACTTGTTAAGACAAAGTGTCATAACATTTACTTAAGTATTTTTAACGAACGACTCAATGTACACGTCTGTCATTGTAGGGCAGAGTGTGTGTGCATGTATGCGTGTGTGTGTGTGTGCTGTTACTCACACATACTTCAGCAGAACTGCCTGGACTTCCATCCCTGAGGAGTTCCATCTGCAGGTGGGAGCCAACGAATCTAAACACACATAATCACACATACATCAACTTAATGGTACATGTACATACATAGAAATGATAAGACTATATACGATTTATGTTCATGCAAAATATTCAACTTAGTGAGCACTTTTGGTAAAACCCTGTTACCTCAACAAATGATGACATAAAAGGAATAGTTTTACGTTTAGAGAAATGATTTGCTGTCTCGATTGGAGCTGAAATGAGGTGAAACTTGAGAGCACTCTCCTGTTCTTACAGTAAGTGTAAGCAAAAATGCAGTTAGCTTGGCTTAGCTTAACAATAAAACTGCAACAAGATATAAAAAGCTGCCTGCATCTGTCTGAAGTCAGTAAAATCCCTAAAAGGCACTGAATTATTTAAGCTTACATCTGCTTCAGCTTTGAGGGACAAACTAACAGCAGAGGACCTGATTTTTTAACCTATTAATTAATAATAATAATTTATTGGACTGTCACACTTACCTTTACTTACACATGGCTAGTACACCATACACAAACCACTGTCCTCTATCAAAGTTATCACTCACTATTTGTCATCAAGCCTCTTTTGGCATTCAGCGTAATGAGTCTGAAGCCCTGATGTATTCACACACTTTTTGTGCTATGCATCATTACGGGCAAAGGAGGTTCTGGTAACATTTCGCAGGTTGCAGGATTTTTCCTGAGTCAGGCTTTAATCATCTGAAGGGACAAGCCCAACTGTCTGCATTTGTAGATCAGCCAGTTGAAACACCCTTTCTCAGAAATGACCTGTGATATGACGGAGTCTCCCATCACAGGAAAGAATTACTACAGCATGAAAACGCAGCCAAGAGGAGGTGCAGAAGTCAAGGTTTTTCTCTCAGAGCCCTTAAATTACAACATGCAGAAACGGTGATGTGGATTTTTGCCCAGTGGCAACATAAGTACACTGCCTACCTTCCCATCTTTGAGATACCTCAAGACTTCATAAGTTCATATTAATAAAGTATCTGTTCCTTGCTGTCATGTGCTTTATGCATTCAACATAACTTGCAACATCATCTTCTCCAATTTAAATAAAATGTCCATTAAAATAAAACAACAGAGAGGCGGATTCTCTGAGATCTATTGCTTTGATAACAGCCCGGTCAATAACATTTACTAGCAATCCAATATCATTATTGTACTTTCTCTAGAAAAGATGACATCCACTAATTAACCGGGGAGCGAGAAAGCTGAGCTCATGTTAACATTAATTAGATTTGATCATGTAGTCTTTTTATGCTTTATTATTTTTATGTCTCACATCCATCTACTCTGGATCAGACAAAGGCTGTGAGATGTTAATATAACCCACAACCCCCTACTTAAATCCCAAAGCCTGATCCCCTTTGTGTGTGCCAGTGCATGCTGACATACCCGACTCATGTATGGCCAGCTAGGCAGATTCGACTTGCAGTTGTTTAAAATTCTGACATCATCTGAGCTTCAGCTTTAATGCCTTTGCTCAGGGCCATTATACTTAGATAACCTTAGTGTGTTCACTGTACACTAAAAAATGTTCTGAATGCCCTCTAGCAGAAATAAAGGACAGTTTGAACTTATAACATCGTAAAAAAACAGAAAAATCTAACCAAAATCAGCAAACCAAAATTCAGAAGCATCATGTTAAAACACTGAGATGTTTTCAGCATCTGCAAGCAGCAAACTGGCTCCATGAGAAGAATTTCAAGTGATCGATAATGAACTCTAATGTGAACTCACTGTGGAGCCGCGCAGATTAAAAGACCTCAATAAACTGGATCATGGTTGGTTAAAAACAGGGATTTAAATGATGAAGTAGGTGAAATGATGATGCAAACCTTTTAAACCACTCAAGCTTTTCGTTGCCACTAATTGGGATAAATAAAGTGATATGAGTTGTCCATGATGTTAGACCTGGATATTTTCCTTTATTTCAAACCTTTTCTTGGTCTTGCTTTCTTAACATTATATAATTTGGACCTTTATATAAATATGCTGCTCTAGCCCCTGATTATTATGCTGATTGCTAATTTGGACTATTACTGATCAAAAGACCTAAGAAGGAGCCCTGTATTCTTAAATAAATTGCCCAGTTTGAGAAAAACACATGTAATTTATTGTGAATTGAACTGAATTGCATTGATAAAGTAGCTCTTCTCTAAGCAGACATTGCTATTTTTCTGACTTAAAGCACTTAACGTTCAGTCAACCCCTTTCATGTGCCTCTGCATGCAGTTTTGAGAGTATGCAAGCTGTGAGATAAGTTTAGTTTAGTTGGATTCCTGGAAGTTAATGGAATCAGGTAGCATTTCCTCTCAAGAGAGGGGTAAAACAGCATTACACGACTGCAAAAATGGACTACACCCTGTAAATTAAATATTTATAAAGTCACTAATTTCACTATCAATAAACAAATTCCACATATCAAATTCCTGATCCACATCCTGCTTTTATGGAGCACATTTGCAGCAGATGAGCATGACAGTATATCAGAAATGGCAGTTTTTAGTTAAGTACTAATACTGTGTCTCACACACAAAAAAAGGAAGATTTATTAACAGCTTTTGTAAGGGTCTTGCTTAATCCCATAGACGCTGTGTAGAGACATAACAAGTTTACATGACTTTCCTTAACTGGAAGAAAAACAAATAACTACCCCCCGAGCTAATGACAGAGACTGGGTGGTGTGTGCGTCTGTGGGATGGAGCAGGGAGTGATTTCAGGTCTGACGGCAGCAGATGTTTGTGCGGTGGGGTTCAGGAAGAGGTGGCAGGCAGTGGTGGTCGAGGTAGTGGTGATTGGGGAGGAGGAGATGGGTGTGCAGGTTACCTGAGCGTGGAGCGAGGAGGGGTAGGTGAAAGCGGGTGGGAGGGCCGGCGACAGCTCCGCCGGGTACAGAGGGTATGACGCCCACACGTCTGGGCTGCTGGGATATAGAGCAGGCACTGTGAGCTCATCTGTGGAAAGAAGAAGAGGAGGAGTGGAGTGAGGAGAGTGGCCAGTGGATAGGTGAGTGGCTAGAGAGAGACAGGGTGGAGGTGACGGTCACATAGGTGGTCGTGGAGGTGCACTAAAGGTGAGTGTCAGTTACCCCGAAGTGGCTTCCTCTCGTTTCATTTCTTTAAAGCTGCTGTATGCTAACCCCGTCCTTCAAACAGTGAATGTGCAGTCATTATTTAGCAAATAACTAGGCGTGGTTGGCCCGCGAGGCCTTGGATTTCTCAACATGTCAATACGGTATGCACCGGGCTGCAGTAAGAGTGATAGTACTCGACAGATTATTATTGAGTTTGGAGGATGATGTATTTTTTTTTAGCCTTTGCAAAGCCAAAAGGATGCAAAATAGATTAATCATTGGGTTTATTTTCTTAAACATAAGCTTCAAATATAAGCATTTCTTACTAGCAGCTGACTAGTTACAGTAGTAACTAAGCTTTATGTCCAAGGTTGAGGAGCACATCATTAACTAACTACGTCAGTTGTTATGTTAAAAACAGCCCAGTTTATGACCACTTCATCCACTGAGTAGTATTTTCCAACTGTGTAAAAGCAGATCCTGGATGCTATCAGAGTTAAGGCATTTAAGCAGAACTATAGTCTTTTTTTATTGAATTAGGGGATGTTTACTCTCCAGCAACCCCCAGCTAACTCTACCTTTACCAAACACATTAGTTATTTCACATCCCAAAAGCCTTCTCTCTTGTGACAGTTCTTCTTCTGGGCATCAAAATTGACAGTCGTCAGGCACAAATATATATAACATTTATCTACCTTTGCCATTAATCGGGTATACATCAAAAAATAAGTGTATCAAGTGATAAATCTGTCCCTGCTATTATAAATTAAGCGTACGTCCCATGTGAGAAAGAAAAGCTTTTAACAGAATTAGCAACACTCACTGAGGGGATTTTCAAACAACTCCCATAAAAACCCGTAAAAGCTGACTTAATTCAGAGCGAAATGAGAGGAAACCATCTCAGATGTGATGATTTACTCACTGAGTCGAGTATAAAATGACTGTGAAATAAAAAAACAGAGCATAGTGCATGAGTGAAGAGATAGGTGACAGAGCAGAGTGGTACAGAGTGAGTGTACAGACAGAGATCCATCAGATAGCTGTACAGTTTTAGGGAGCATTTTCCCTGTTGCTCTCTGCGTCTCCTCGTGAGTGTTTATCGGAGCACGATCAGAAAAATGGCTGATTTAAACATCTCTTATCAGGAAATGACAGCAGTTTCTCTCCTGGTGATTACGTCATGGTTTAATCCTTTCCTTCCATTTTCCACCGGGACCCCAAAGTACACACCCTTTATTTCTGGCCAAAAAACATCTAAGATAAGAGCAGTCTGGTCATTTAGGAAAAATGTACGACCACAGCTGGCCTATGTTCAACTATCAATGGCTGATTCTTGCAGAATCCTTAACTCCTTAGAAAAATATTTAACCAAACGGGGAAAAAAAGGAGTACGGAGCTGAATTAGCAAATTCCATACACGCCCAGTACTTACTTTAAGGCCTTGAGTCCAAATAATTAGAGCAATGGCTAACAGGGAACGTGTACTGTTTATGAATCATGCATGTGTCGTTGAGGGGGAGAGCTCTAATCAAGTTAACCTATTATGACACGAAGTGCAAAGAACCTGATTTCAAAGGAACACTTTGCATGAATACTTGAGAGATGAGAGGGTCCATTTTTGGTTACAGATTACTCATAGAAATAACATTAACCTGTTTTCATGAGGTGATTATGTTTCAATGAGGAACAGACACCATTAAAAGAAGAGCAGCCAAGTTAATCTCCATTTCTCATATATAATCACAGCTGGAGCACACACACTTCTCTACTAATGACAACAAACCCTAGAGGGAAACAGTTGTCCAGTCGCCCGAAATAAGACTGACGGATGACCACAGGAAGTAGCAAGAGAGACAAATAGCAAGGCGAGCTCAGGGACAGACGGACAGACGGTCGAAGTACTCACATGGGTCTCTGCCAATGAACTGCGGCCCAGGGCTCTGCTGGGAGGGAGGAGGGTTGGGGGTGCCAACCAGCTTGTTTTTGGCCATCTTGGTGTTGGCCTTGGCGAACTCCAGCCGCAGGGTCTGGGGGATCTCTGGATCAAACCGGACCCCCTAAGATCAAACAGAAAGCTGTGTCAGCAAAGATTTTGTTTGCTGGGAAGCTTTAATACGACTATTTAAAAGCTGAAAACAATTAATCAGAAAGCTCAAATATCATGAGAACCTGCTCGGCGGATATATACGTCATTTTAATGCAGCGCCACTGGGAATCCTTATTCAGGTATTTAAAGATTTGAGCATGATTCGCTGGTTTTATATGCTGATCAAATTTGAGCATTAGCCTACTTCCTGCATGGAGCACTTTTTCCCACATGTTGTTCCCAGCCGTGATGTGGTGAATGCATGCCGTGCACAGAGTTCTCAAACAAACTCTGTTTTCCTGGAAGGTTGCTAAAAGTCATTACCGTGGGAGGCGTCTTTGTTGGGTAAGATTAGGGTTTACCACATGATGATACTTAATGATGTTACACATTAGCGCTGTAATACTTTGCTTTGGCAACCGTGCCTTAAACAACCTGACAAAACTAATTGGTTTGGTCACTACTGAAGTGGTGATGTTAGACTGGCTGTCTTGTGCCTTAAAGAAGTGATGACACAGATTTTTTTTTAAGCGCTGAGTGAGTTATCATGCATGTTTTATGTTTTGCATTCTCAGCCTTTTTGGGCATTGTTTAGATGGGACGGGAGCTGGCTAAGATCTGGCATTGTCAAGTTGTGTATTCTTCAACTCTCAGCATTATATCATTGCATTGAAAGTTAACTTCTTGGCAATCTAAGGACATTTTCAAATGCTTGGACTTTGAAGCCTGCTGTAAATGGCTCTCTGCGGATTAGAGTGATACACGGGTTTGACTCGTGTGATGACGGGCGACACAACTGAGAATCAGAACCTGATGACACAAACCTGGTTAGCTCATGATGTCATTTACACCATACGCAGACAAGCCGCAAAGCCCTCACTTTGCTCCCTAAAGAGCCCTGTTACCGTAACTTAATATCATGACATCAAATCTGCCATGACATACTGCGAGCATCATCGCTTAAAGTGAGCCAAAAAATTCTGGCGAATTCCTGAGATGCCGATGCTAAAAGCCTTCTAACAAATCAGTGCTCATGACAAGCCGAGTGAAAAGTTGCTTTTCTCTCACAGAGTTATATCTAAAATCTTTGCATATTTAGTAGTCTTGATTTTTTTCTTCTAATTTACTTTAGCCTCAGGAAACATAAGGAATGTGACACCAACAGAGGTCTTTTTCATCCAAAAAACAAAGCGGCTACTTGTTTGTCTGCTGTGGAAACAATAAGGTCAGGAGGAATTTCAAAAAGGCACGCAGGAAAACATGAAGGTCAGATCAATGGAGTAGAAAAGCAGTCGAGAGTAAAGTTCTCCACAGCGAAAAGAGCGAGAAGCTGAGAGGCTGGTTTTCACGACTCGTCCCTGCAGGCTCGGGCAAAGCTGAGCTGAAACAAGCGAGGGATGACTCTTCTCATGAAGTGGAGGGAATTAACTAGGATTGCCTTGGCTCAGTGCACTCGTAGCTTCTGCCAGTCGAAGCTGCAGAGGTATAATAAGGTACATAGATATAATGAGGCCTGAGCACATCTCATTTTGAACTGTATTAAATCTCTACCTTTAAATGAGGTTTGCAGCTTTTTCTCCATTGCACTTTTGCACGTATTGTTTTGGGGCTGATTGTAATTGTTGTAATGGTGTTGCTGCAAGACCAAAGTGTGCTTTTTAAAGCTACATCCGTTGATAGTTTGGAAGAAATACAACAGAACTACGAGGAGAAACAAATCCTCTCCTTCTCTCAGTTTTCTCTGCTTTTCCCCCAATTTCAATATGCAGATAGATGTTTGCAAAATCTAGCTTATCTCCATATGACCCCTGGGATGTAGCTTTCCCCGAAAAAACAAGAGCACTGCTCAACTCTCAGCCCCACTGAGTGATTTTATGGAAACAGTCTGACTATTGTTAGCACATAATAAGATGATAATTTTTATCCTTTCTTCAACTCTGTGCTCTGCCTTTGATGCGCACCAATATCTCAACATCTGAAAGTTGACAGACTCTGCTCGCGTTGTCACGGTCCCACTTTAGCAGGATGATAAAACTGATCTTTTTCTGAAACAAAGAAATCTACAAAAACTTGAGATGCAATAGAAGGGCTGCTGTGTATCCAGACAGGTTAAAAAAACAATGGGAATCTAAAGCTGTGTGAGAGCTGGCGTTCATTACCGTCTATCTATACTTTGTTTTAAGAGAGCTGAATAAAACCCTGTGAGGACGGACTCTGTTTCATATTTGAGTCTGCCTCATCAAGGCTTTCTACTGAGCTGTGTCTGAAATAAGTGAGATTAAAATTAAACCCTAGATCAATATCTTCTATTTATATGTGGAGGAAGAGCTAATTTTCCTCCTGACCTTGCAGCACTCATGGCAAAACTTTAAGACTAAGGCTTTTATTTTCTCAATCAGACGAATTAAGATGTATGGTATTTAGAGCAGACATGATGTGGTTGTTTTCACTACCTTTTCTGGCCTTTTTTTTTTTTTTTTTTTTGCATGAAAAATAAAATGTATGGATGTCTGGTTATCC
>JAPZDY010000016.1:9059932-9087891 GCA_029783645.1 Ctenochaetus hawaiiensis
TCAGATTGCAGATACGAACAAAGAATATACGTTTCTGCAGAGCATACGTGTGTGAATGGGGACGTCGGGAGGAGGGGGAGGAGGGGGGGTTGAGGAGAAAACGAAAGCTCTAAACATGTTGCTCCCATGGGTTTGCACTGCTGCGTGTGATCTCGAAAAGCAGTGTAGGGTTATGGGAATTTTGAGCAAGGAGAGAAAGAGGAGGAGGAGGAGGGAAAAATGAAAAGAAGAAACATGAAAAAAAAAGGGAGAGGGACTAAGTGAAGACGTCAGGAGGAGGAAGCGTAACAGGAATATAAATAGAAAAGGTCTGAGATCTGGCTCTTGCTATATATGGAGATGGCTGTGGGTTCTCGGACTAGGAGGGAGAGGGAAATCGATTGATTTACATTGCCATTGTCATCCGTCAGCAGAGGAGACGTTCAAAACAAGGCTGAGGAATGTTGTACAGCACTTTATAAGACCTGAGCAGAAGCATCAGTTGACATTTGTCCAGAGAAACACGGTAATTATCAAAGTATGAGGCGAGGTTGAAGGGAGGTGCAAAGAGAGGCCAAAGTGCACACAGAGTTTGCTGAGTGTTTCACTTATTCATTAAACAGGCAGAACAAAAAAGCAAAACCTGCATATTTTCTAGGTTACGAAAGTGGAATGTAAGCAGGTTAAATGGAGGCTGATGTTGCCTTTGGATTGAACTGTAAAGCTTCGGTCACAATTACAGCTACATCCATAAATCAGTTATTTGATTAAGGTGAAATCTATCATCTAAAGATTAACTCAACACCAGGCTAAAAAAAAAAAAGCACCACACACCACCACACCCAGGCAGAGATGCTGGGTGTGGCTGGGTGTTGTCAAGTGTTGCACCTGTAGCCACATTAAACAGTGATCTGGAGCACACCTGTGCATCGCTGCAGCAAGGCGAAAAGCAAATCCTCCGCTCATAGCAAAAAGGGGTGGTTAGGGTTACTTTTTAGGTCAGTTTTTTGGCAGAAATTAAACAAATTTTTAAATTTTCTAGCTTCTCCACTGTGAGGATTTGCTGCCTTTTCTTGTAAACTAAATATTTTTTGGGTTTCGTGCATTTGGCAAATAAAACAAGACATCAAGATATCTCAATGTGTCATCTTGGACACTGGGAACTTGTGATGGCCTTTTTTTTAAAGTATTTTCTAACACTTTATCAACCACACTATGAAATGACTAACAGAGAAAGGATTGGCAGATTACTCGTTAGCTCTACACCACACAATGAGGCAGAACATTTGAAAACCAGTAAAAATTAAGCACTCACTGTGGCGGTGTATTAGCATAGTTTCTGGCTGCCTTTTTGACAGCATGCAACAACAGTGTAACAAAAAAAAAAAAAAGGGAAAATCCCAAACGCAATGGGGATTTATTTGTTCTGAAGAAATTTCACAACCTAAAAAAAAAAAAGCTTTCCTTTGTTCTTAGTTTTAGAGGTATTATACACAGCACATTAGATTTTAATCGCCCTAAACCCCTCTAATGAGCATGTCATGTCTTTACTAGTGTAAAGTGCTAAAAAAGTACACTGACATGAAGCTAAATTGCTTAACTCTGGATGTGGACACCTGCCAGCTGAGCTCATTTTCAGTTCTGCGCCCCTGGAGGCAAAACTCAAACGTCAGTAGTGCTCTTGTCAAAACGCTCGCTTTGACACCTCAAAATTCTTTTCCCGTCTCCCTTCCCATCCCCGCACATCCCACCGGAGTTGACTGTCTGCGACTACAAGCATACTATACGACTGCCAAAGGCAAGTCGGTGCAACACTTTTCCCCTCTCCTCCCCCTATTTAAGTTTTCTTCATATTCCAGGTACTTCCTGACAAAGAGTGCTAATCCTTCATAGTCATCAAGCAGATAACACCAAGGGGAAAAGAAAATAGGACAAAGGGGAAGACAAAGAAATTAACAGTGTCAATGTGCAAGAGTAGGTAATGCATACAGTTACAGTACGGAGAGATACTGACTGATGCCTTCATGTAATCGGTTTCTTTGTGTTTTGAAACATACCTGTTTGGAAGTGAGTTTTATCAAAGAGCCTTCATAGCCCTGAAAGAAAGAAAGGAGATGTAAAAATCCCAAAAAGTGTCTGTAAATGAAGACAAAAGCTTTGATTTGATGGATATAACATAATATTTCGGAGGTTTTACTGAGCAGGCCTAAAATATTGCAAAAGATACAATTTTGTGCCAAGTATTGCATAATAACACTTGCATTAGTAAAAAGTTCTGTTCTTCTGTTTTGACGAAAACCTGGTTTATACTATAAGATTTTCATCTTAACTGATTTTAAAAACGTGGGAGGCCACAGACATAACAACAGATGTGATTAATTATTAATTTTTAATCTTCAGACACACACACACACACCAGACAATTCAGTCAAGACCCAGGACCACACACTTGGTGTTTATGCTAAATGCTTTCAGAGCAATTTCAGGACTGTGGGAGCTCAAAGAAACCTTAGAAAAACACAGTCATGGAGGCTGCCTGTTGTCCTCAGACAGTTGCACTTGTGTGTGCTATGTTTGCACCAAAACAAAAAACAAAAAAAGAGAAAACATAATGAGTTCAAAGTCATGGTGGAATCAGCATGCCTTATATAATTTTGGAGCCTGAGCAGAAAACACTGTTTATTTGGTTTCAAAATGCTAATTTTAAGGGCTAATGGTACAAGCTAACAAGTATGCTACTTCCAGTAGGTGTCACCTTCTGCTTAACTTCATACGGTTCAATATGTATTACTGTTTCGTTCACACTAAAGATGTCGATCATAAATATTAGATATTTTAGATATTTACAATTTAAAATTGGAGAGGCTCTGATCCAGTTGGCAACATTCAGATCAGATCACATCTTTAAACTTCAAATACTAGGAGGATTATCTGTTCTGTCCGGCATAAAAAGGGAACGCTCCCCTGCAATTGTCTGGAGGGGCATATTTGACCAAAATCTGCCTGATGATCCTCTAGTGTGTGGCCAGTTTCAGCTGGGTTGTTTAATGTGTCAAAGAGCTGTGATGAAGACCATATGGACTAATTGTTGTGTCTCACCTGATTAATCTGGATTTACTGCTTTCAATTCTTATCATATAAACCATTACGTAAAAGGACATACCATGAGCATTATCTGAAGGACAGATTAGATGCATAGTGGTTGTCCCGTTTTTCACTTTAATGGCGCTGCTGCACCATTAGAGTGCATTATTCCAGAGAGGTGGCCCAAAAAGCTCACAACATCTACATGCATTCACCTGAACTGCACTCAGGCTCTTTGTGCCTGTGACAAAGTGAAGTTTCTGGGGTGAAGCAAATAGCTTTTTTGTGTCTTAGGCAGTGAGCCATTTTTCCATGAGACACTCACACACACAGAAAAAGCTTCCCATGGATCAAGATGTGATTGAACCTCGGCTTTAGGAACACAGACACTTGAACCTCGCGGGTGAGTTTCCATTGCCGTTTATTTCATCACCATTAATGGAGGTCCCATTGACTGCTGGAAAGAAAAGCTGCTAAGAATAGCTGCAGCCTATCCATTTAAAACATACAAACATACCTTAAATGGTCTGAACAGGAGATACAGCTCCCTCGGCTTAATATCCAGTGGTAGCCCACTGACAAATAGCGTTCGGACCTGAGGAAGACAAGAGAGAGATCATGTATTTTTCATTAACCTACACTGGTTATAAATAGCTACCTTGCATACCTGACAGTAACAGATGAGGTTAGGAGGAAAAGGACACAGAACATGAGTTAAATAGTTCTCTGGGTTGGCTTGACACTAAAAGATAGACTTTTCAAACACTGATAGGGATGTCTTTCAGTTCAGCAAACACGCTCACACACCTTACCGCACACACCTTTCCACACTGCGTGTATTGTGTTCTCCTGTGTAATCTACAGCCTGCTTTGTTTTATGGCAATCCTCCCTCACAGCTCTAGCCTCCGTTTTACATTTGAACTTTTCAACTTGCAACTTGAGCTGGCATTGCTGGGGAATTACAATGTATACGTTAGCGAAGAGAGAGACTTAAGGAAATTTTAATTGATGCAGTCAGTACTGAGTCAGAGAAGGTGGAAAACCACGAGGTAATAACATGAGAGTGACTCAAAATGTGTTTTCGGGCAAAGAAGTTGTTGTTGTCATTGTGTGTGTTGATAGAGAGCAAAATGAATGCCATGTGATTGCTTTAGGTGTACTGCAGGTTAATGTTTATGCATGTCAAAAGGCATTTTCAGGCTATAGCATCTATATTTTTGGTGGGTGAATCTCAGTTTACTGCTATTTTGAAAACACCACACAAAGCCAGCAACCTACAACTTCACGGTCAACTGAAATGGAAAAACACAGCGATAAAAAAAGGCATATGACAATTGTAAGTGAGTGAAAGCTGATGAAGGTGGGGTTTGATGCTTCTGATGAACTGGATGTGCTGTAAAATGACAACTTATATTATTGCTTAAGAAGCTTAGCAGATTACTTTACAATGTACTAAATGTGAAAAGTTCGGCTGAGCAATATGTTTTCTTATGACCTGCAGATTAAACGTCAAAACAAAAATGTTTAATGAAGCAGAGCAGAGGTACTACCATAAAAATAATGCAAAAAAGTTATTGCAAAATATAAATTTTGTTACCCTAAAAGGCTCTACATATTTTGAGGAAAATCAAATAAGTAAAGAAATATTGTCCAATCAATATGAAGTTGGAGCCAGTAGCCAGTTAGCTTAGCTTAGCAAAAGTCTGTAAACAAAGGCAAAGCTTGCTATTCTCTTAAAAACCTCTTAAAACCACTCAAGAGTGCTGCCGGTCTTCTCATCCAACTCTCAACAACAAATTTAATAGAAATATTTCACCAAATTTCTGCTCTATTCTTAAAAAAAAAAAAAGATTTTTTTAAATGACAAGCTGAAAAAGTTCTTAAACAGTAAAAACAGGAAGTGGCAACCTGTTTTTTAATTCCTGGTTTTGGCAAAGTTAATAAGCCAAGCTGTCAGCATGAGTTGTCACTCTTTTTCACCTTTGTACACCAAGTGTCATTTTCAGACATCAGAAATCTGACTGCCATGTCTAAAAAGGCTGTAGTTCCTTTAACAAACGCAGACACATTTGCACCAATTGCAACATCTAGTAAACAGACATTGCAGCTCCACGAGACAAGACACAGGTGCTGAGACATTCGGTCACAGCTCATGAATGCAGATCTGGTTACTTTTTGTAGGTGATAAAACTGTGAATTTCTTTTGGTTACATGTGGTTTTGGATGTGTCAGTACTTAAGGGTGAGCACAGAAGAGACTTATTAACAGAGGTATTTCTTAAGCTACAACATGTGTCTTTTACCAACACAACAGCTTTAAACTCTTTAAGCTTTACAAAACAATGAAAAAAAATGGGATGACTGGGAAAAAAGATGACTGGGAGATAAGAAACTATAGGTAAATTAAAGATTTTTATTTCCATTATCTAATCTGGCACTAATTACACCTCATATATAAAATTATCACCTAGCTAAAGTTTGTATGTACAAGAAAGTTACAAGATTTTCATGTCTTTTGTGCACCAAAGTGCACAAAAGACATGAAAATCAAACAATAGACTGTGTGCATCAACAAGACCTCCAGCAATTGCACAGTACACACCCACATCAATGTGTGGATGTGTAATTTAATTCACTCAATATCCCATTTAAGGCTGAATTTAGGTATAAAATTGAAAGGTATGCTATTACACAGAGTGTATTCAAAGTTCCCAGATTCGTTGGATAGTAGAATCACAACTCAGGGGACAAAGGAACTGCTGAACTAACACTACATCTCATTCTCACATGTAACCTGATACGCACCACTGATGCCAAAGGCAGAGCAACACACAAACAAAGCAGCTTAGCAACTGGGGGGGGGGGAGCAAAAGCTGGAGAGCGTACAACCAGCCAACAAATCTCACCTCACAGACCGTCTCACCTTCACTCTTATCTTATCTTATCTTAACCGAGCTGAACCCTGCAGGGCCGTCACTGGGCTCTGTCTCTGGCAGGTCTGTTTAAATAAACTCTTTTAGAGGGTCTCCTTAAATGGAGATACACAGGAACAAAGAGTCAGAACAGGATGGTATCAATCAGAGACGAGCAAGGGCAGTCACTGACAGCTGTTGAGGCTGATTAAACCGATGGTGATGGGAGGTGGTGAAAAAAAAAATGTGTGGCAAAAAATAGAAGTGATGAAACTAAAAACATAAATTAGTGTTTTGGGAGGAGTGAACCGAGTCACAAAGGCTGGAATCAATACTGAGGGTTTTTTAAATTTCTATCAGGGACTGGTTTCATTTACCTTGTTGTTTTCCCCTTTTCAGTGAACATTTTGTTAAAGCTGCACAGGAACACAAAAAAAAAGATGAAAAATAGTAAAAAGATCTCTTGTTGGATGCTGCCGCACTTACTCATCCTGCTCAGATGACAGATTTATATCCCGTTTTTAAGGTCTCTTTGTTTCACTTTATGCAAATTAAAGTTGAAACTGAACATCAGAACCCCCCATAAAAATATATTGACTTATAAAAAGAGACTACAGTAATAAAAATTGGACATATAATACTGTGATAATTTTGTAGACTGCAGAATTTTTATGAAATTGTACCTTAAACAGAAGGTTGGCGCACATCTTTAAAAAAAATCTTGATCATTTCACTCCTCTTCGCCAGGTTATCAAAGATCCCATCTCTGATTTAACTCCTATCTTGAATCACGAGGGCAATAAACTCTTGAGCACTAGATTTGCTGCACAGGTTAAGACAAACACACACAACAATGAGTCCTCTGCACACTCAGAACAATGGGACATTCTTGGCAGCGTCCAACCTCATTCCTGAGACTTCCTGACGTCAGCTGTTGTGATATATGATCAGTTCGCCGTGTGTCCGGTGTGGAGCTGAGTGCAAACATGCTGGGCACACGGTGATTCACAGGCAAATGTATCACAGCTCCCTACTACAGACATCTGATGTTAATTACAGTAACCGTCTGTATTTTCGTTGCTTGGAGACTGGCTCGAAAAAGGCATTTCGAGTTGTAAACGTCCTGCTGCCAGGTAGAGTGAGGCATCAAAGTTTCATGATGTAGTAAACTTAAGTGAAGGTCAAGCCAGGGTCTGAGCAGATTCTTCAGATTCGTAAAAAGCCAATGATAAGCCCTTTAGCATTGTTTTATTGGGTTTTAGAAGCATTGTTTTATGAGTTTTTTTGTGAGTCACATGCTTAAATCTCCATAATGCCGATTGGCCTGGCATAGGCCTTTGAATCATTGACCATTTATGGCGTGCTAACACACCAAGAAAGAGGCAGGCTTCTATCAAAAAACAGTCCCTACCTACCACACAAGCCAGCTGAGTACTTCACAGCCGGCTACCAGTGCAGTTCCCTGGCAACGCCTTAGCGGAGCACAGCAGACTGCGGAGCCCCGGGCCAAAAACATCAGATCTTATTAAGGCCACTTCTGCAGCAAGTCCCAGGGGATCAATGTACCTCTAATCAGAGATCCTTGACTTCTCAAGCCTCGAATGAGGTCATCACCTTATTGATACTCTCTCAGTGCACCTTGAAGGTTTTCTGGTGCCACCCAATGGGTGGAGAAGAAAGAGGGAGGGGTCTGTGCTCACAACAACACTCAACAACTTGACTGAAGCCTTTATCTTAAGGGATGAGTCTGGTTCATCACAACTTGGATGTTACGCTACAACTGTCTGTGTTGTCTATCTGTTCTGATAAAACTGCTCAGGAAAGTAACGTGTGGGATCTGGCAACTAATACTGCTAACAATGATTTTTTATTATAGTTTTTATTATCAATTAATCTTTACTGATTTCTTTATTATGTAATTTGTCAATAAAATTCTGTGCAAAAAGTCCAAAACCCTGTAATAATAACTTAACTGTTGCGTATGACTGAGAAAAGCCACAAATGTTCAAATTAGAAAATTACATTTTGAAAATTGTTGACACTAACGTTTAAAAATTATGGGAACATTTAATCAGTTATCAAATTGTTGTTAAATAATTATTTGTCAACCAAATAACAGATTAATCATACGGCTGTTTTTACCATTCAGGGGACAAAACAATGCTTCTCAAAGTCTACTAGACAGGAACACAATCATTCAGACACATACAGGTTGTAAACACGCCGAGGTTCAGTCAAAATATTCAAACCATTTAATTTGAGAGTACAGGTGAGAGTGAGCACAAAACAATGTGCAAAAAAACATCAAAGTAAGAAGGTCAAAGTTGAAACAAGAGGAAGGTATGGATGTAACAATTAGTTATAATTTGGATAATTTACCGTACACCCTGCTACCACCTCCAGATATGTTTGACTGACCTGTAAATTTATTCCAAACCTGTCTGATCACCTGACTGCCTGTGTTTCTTGCCCTGTCTGGCTTGCTGTACTGATGAATTGACTGTGTGAGCGTAATACCACCAAAAGAAACCACAGCCAAACTTAGAACATAAGATCCAGGCTCTAATAAACCAAATTTATCCTTTAAAACGAGCCAGATGAAGGAGCAAAAAATTACAAAGGATGATAAATTTAGCATTGAGCTAAAAAATCTGTCTCTAAAAATATCAGCCACAGAGTGATGTTTTTTTCTGGCTTCACTAATGAAATGTCATTTAAAGGAAAAAGCTTAATAAGGCCCTGAAACAAGAGCTCAACCTTTCACCAAACAGCTATTTCCATTATGAAATGTCATGAACCCTTAATTAACAAAGCCAAAAATTGACAGCACAACAGCTTGATAGCTGAAACAATAACCGATATCATTTAAAAGCTGCATTAAGGCATTTTGAAATTTCTCCAGTGCAAAATGCAATTTGTCTGCTGTTAAAAAGCGGCTCAATTTGTCTAATTAAATGACTGAGCAACTTATTCATCTGTCATTTCTATTCAGCTCGCATTTTGAACTTATAAAATGTATTACACTTACTGCCTGAAATGCCTCATTATACTCTGTGTGACTTTCTCAGATATTTGCTCTGAATTTAATTGAGTGCTTTTTTGACCGTTCTCTCTGGCTAAAATGAGGGACATAACCTTGATGCAATTACTACGCGTTACTTTCTCCCTCCCTATGTGAGTGTGTGTTTGACAGTCCGGTTAATAGATAGAGGTCCTTTGAGCCAGATGTGGCCGGACGCAGCTCTAACCTTGAAGAGGGGTACATTAGCCAATTGTAGCATGTACGTGTATGCAACAATGCTGCAATTACCTGAATATGAAATGGAAAAAATGCTCAGAAATCTTTCATTGCACACCCACACTAGTTGCTTTCAAATGCACACACAAGTCTGGTTTCCCTGTGACCGAGCAAAAATCAAAGTCTACCCATAAGCCCGTGTGAGCTCAGGGCAAGTTGGGTTTTCTTGCATCAGTTGAGCGCTGCGTTATTAAAAACAGTCTAACTGACAGACTCCCACACTCCTCTGCTGTCTGAGTTGTCACTGCTCTGTGTTGGCATCGCTCTCCATCATCCTCACGAGCCTTTTTCCTTTCTTCTGCTTCCGTGTCGGACAACGTGAAGAGTGAGAGACCGCAGGCCCTAAGAGGTGTCAAACAACCATAAATGGATGACTCTGTTTGTCTGCTAATCGCCAGGGTTCGACGGGTCATGTTTCAAATTCGGGGTCAAAGGTCAGAAGTTAGGGACGGGTTTATGTGTGGGTCAGGGGTTTAACTGGGAGGTTGAGCACACTCCATGCGTCACGGCAGGGCTCTGAGAGGAAAGTTTCTTTGTCTCTCTCGCTCTTACACAAGTGCTTTTGACCGACAATTACAGCTCAGCAAGGGCCTGCAAATGTTCCAACAGGTTAACCTTTAAAAAGACATTTAAAACAAATGACCAAGGAAAAGCAAGCAAGGGTCCACTTCAGTTGTTTTTCCTCCTCTGGGCTCTTTTCTTTCTCTCTCCACAACAGCTACCTTGTTATCTAACATGGAGAAGAATACTCTCTTTTAGTCAAGACACATGTGCTTCTTCCATCTTATCAACAACTTCCAACGTCAACAGATAAGCCTGAAGGTGTCATCTAGATGACGTGCGGAAGAGAAGAGCGACTCATTTACAAATTGTCAGCTGCACATCAGTTTGACTCCTTGGCTGTCAGCTTAGTGTTCATCAGAGTCCTTCATACCAGCTTTGCTCTCTCTCCTTTCTCTTATCTGATGAGTTTCAATGAATGGACTTAACATTCCAAAGCGCTCATTAACGCGACCTAATCAACCAAGTCCGCCTCAGCCTTTCCTGGACTCCCTTTGTTGCCGCCTGCCCAAGTGGACACCTTAGACTGTTTGCTTTTGAGGTTGGGTGGGCAGAGGGTTAAAGTGTCTGCTGCAAGTAGAGGCAGAAACGACAGCAGATACTCAGTCATCCTCTGTGTCTCCATGAAGAAATGTGAGCCAACTGCTAACACTAAGTTTCTTTTATGTGAGTGCAGCTGTTCCTATGTGTTTATCAGTTACAGCACTTAACGATCACATTTTTAGAGCTGCATATAATGGTTATTCTGTGGAAGGGGTCAATGGATTTATCACAAGTTCTTGAAGCCTAAGATTATATCTTTGACTTACATCTCAAATGTCATCAGTTTACCACTAAATACCTAATACTGGTATAATTCATTTTCATGGTGTGTTCAGGATCTGTTTTATTTTGAAACAAGACCATGCAACTTTTCAACGAGTGAATAACACAACTGGCCTCAATACACACGGAGGTTTCCCAGTTACAGCCTTAAATGGTCTGGTATGATCAGTAGCTTATGTTAGCAAGTGCTGGCTCACTTTTGATCTACTCAGGCTACTGTTTAATGTTTGAGCATTTTATCCTGCAATTCTCACATAGGGTTGATGGATAGATGGAAAAAATGTTCAAACTGGTTTCATACTAAGCCAAATATCAGTCTGCTAATACCTCTAGATGTCACGCAAGATTTAGTCACTCAGGAGAGAAAACAGAATAAGAGCCAATGGATGAGCACTGAAGTCAGAACAACTGTGACTCATCATGGTTTTTATTGCTCACAACAACCATTCAACTAAGATTTTCTCCCTCTACAGTTTTACGCCCCAAAAATTAATAAGTTAGAAATTTAGTCTTCGTGCAACTTGAGAACAGACGACAGTAGCTCCAACATACACTGACCCAATGGGAATCTTGCAAACTAACGAGTGTTTCTTAACATGTTCACACTGAAAGGCTTGTAAAGAAATCAAAGCTTTCTGTTCTCTGAAACAGCAGAGAGCTTTTAAGGCTCACAATGAGGCTCCATATTTAAGTATTTTATCTGTACCACAGACAGCATAAACCACTTAACTTGTTAACAATGAGAGTTTTCTCTTGTGAACATCGATCGGTGGTAAAGAGGAAGTGCACAAATGTCAACTTTAGATTGGAAACAAACAATGGAAACACCAGTCTATAGTGTTGAGCTAATCGACTATCGCAAGGCTACTGATAAGTGGCTGCTTGCTGCTAGCTGTCTACACCTTCACCTGACAAATACCATCTCTGTGTGTTTGCATAAAATCAATCCTGTTTATGCTCGTATATCGAAAGCAAAGCAGGAAAACTGGAAACCAACCAAACCCACCTGTCACTTAAAGACAAAGCAGCCACAGTTTCACAAAAGTGACATAGTCTCACTTTATAGGCTGATTATGTACTTGAATGTATCTTACACAAATGCATTTTTGCCTAAAAATAACTGAAATAATTGCTTGATTATAAAAGCAGTTCCAGATTAAGCTAATCATATTGTATTTTTACCTTTCCGTGAAGTGGACTGACAAGAGAGGGAGCTAATCCTTTAGCTGGGGAATCAACCTACATTGTAAAACATCACAAAAAAGGTAGCCCCAATTAGAGCATTTGGGGGGCTAATCCATTAAAAGCCTATCCACAGACTCCGCTAGTTTCGACTTTGGTCCCACTTTTTCAAGCTTATCTTGAGTGCTTTGGCCTTGGATGGCTAACTCTGTCTCCCCAAGCTGTTGGCACTCAGCTGGATAGCCAGACAGACAAGTTTCTCCTCATTACCTTTCTGCCTGGCTCGCTCCTGTCTCCAGGCCTCTTCCCATGACCATAAATGGTCCTTCTGTTCAGAGATTTCAGGGTCATGCTTTCAATGTATGGGGTGATAAGGGATAAGGAGTTTGTCTGCTGGGACTAAAATTGGCAAGAGAGCAAAAGCAGGATGAAAAAGAAGGGAGTGGTAGGGAAGCAGAGGAAAAGAGTGGCATATTATAAACACTATCAGGGCAGAGGGAGGGAGGGAAAGAGGGAAGAAAAGGCGAGAGAACAAGATAAAGAGAGGAAAGTAAAAGGGTGGGACAGACGAAAAGAAGAAGGGAAGGAAGCTGAGGAAAGGAGATAAAAGTATAGAGAGGGAGCGGGAGAAAAGGAGGGGATGGATGGAGAGTGTTAAGACAGAAAAAGAGATGAAGAAGAGAATTATTGACTAAAAAAGCATCCAGAATGTTAAAAAAAGGAGCGTGAAAGAGGGTTCAGAGAGCAGATACTGTAAGATGGATAATTATAGCTTGTGAGTAAGCAATATTAAGTGGAGGTGACAACACTAGCACATAAATACAGTATGACAAAGCAAGATGGCTGACGCTGTATAGGCACAGGCTGACACTTCCTTCACTTGTGTGGTCTGTCATTTATTACAAAGCAAACTCAAAGCTGACAACTTGGGCCTTTCAAGGAATGCAGCACCAGATATGAGACTTCACTTCTCGTTCTTGGTCAGTTTATATATATATATATATATATATTCACATACATATATGCCTCCTTTATCTCTGACTTTTTTCTTTTCTTTTTACATCAGTCTGGAAAGATCCTTTGCCAGCCGTCCATGACGGTAAGCCTTGTTGTTGTCTTTTCAAATACCTCTTGTCGCACAGCTGACAAATGGCTAAGATAAGATGACAATTACTGCCGCACTTTTATAAATAAACTCCTTCCTATCAGACTGGTAGATACAGCAAGGTTTCATTGTTGTGTGGGCCTGTAGACGCCTTTTTATCATGTATATAACATGTATTTTATGCTAAATTTGTGAATATGTGAACACTTTCATAGTTCTAATCTGCCATAAATCTCTGCTTATGTTGTTTTCAACAGTCCATGAGATACTTTGCATGTTTTCCTTTGCCCTATCATGACCGTTTTACCCTCCAAGCTCCCCTCTGATTCATGTCACAGAGCGTTAATATATCTGCATGCCCTTTTCATAGATCCGTGCACAAGTATGGACCACTGTGCTACGGACCGACGTGGCCTCCCTCCGCTTCACCGTGCTTCTCCTGCAGCAAAGCTCCCCACCTACATCTCTTCATGGAAAAGGTCACGCTGGCCACATGACCTGCTATTTGAAGAGGACCTGGTGGATACCCAAAGCAGGCCAAGCACAATCCAATTACACCCCAGGGAGATACGCCACATTTGCTGAACTCTGCTTGAGTGATATTCTGCTTCTCTTTGGGCGCTTGTAAAGATCCACTTACATGTTTATGGTCAGCCAGGAACTGGAATCAACAGATGTTTTACGAGGTTCAAACTCCTGCTGCGCTCGACTCTTGGATCCAGTTTTAATTAGATTATGATTATGAGCAGGATTTCAAGTACAATAAAGTCTCATCTTACGGAGGAAACAATAAAAAAAGGACTCCGTGTTCATTCATTTGTCAAAAATCAAGTTTCCTTTTGACAATGGATCTCCATGGTTGCGAAGGCTTGGCAGGTCTTGACTTCAATATACACAAGTTTGTTGGAGGGAAACTGACAGCAAAGAGGTTAAAGGTCAAGCTTAGTCAGGTGACTTGATTAGCTACAATGCACTCCACGCACTCACAACCTGTACAGCCTGTCCTCACCTTTCCTTCGCAACCATCATTCTTCCTACTCGCTATGTATTATCAGCTAACACAAACAGGCCTGAAAAAAATCTGAAATAAAGAAATGATTATTTTAGATACTCATTACCCTTTGTGTTGTTTTTTTCTGTTCATTAAATTAACTGTTTGGGCTATAAATCTAACAAAACAGTAAATAATTAGCCATCACACCTCCTGAGGGCCAAGGTGACATCTTTCTGCTGCTTGAATACTGTTGAATATTCACTTTATAATAATATTAAACAGAGAAAAGCAGCAAATTCTTAGATCTGAGAACCAAATCTTTGGACCTCTTCGCTTGATGGAAGACTTACATGATTAATTGGTCATTAAAATTTGGGCAGCAACTAATGAATATTGTCATAATTGATTTATCGGCTGAAAATGTGCTTGATTTATTGTGTATTGTATGAAATAGAGAGAAATGGCCATCCTAATTGCCTAAAGCCCCATGTGACATCTTCAGACAGTTTTGTCCGACCACTTATCCATAAACCAAATATTTTTAATTTACTATCTTATTATTAAATCGATCCCTTTCATTCCTTATTTAAATAGCTGGTAATAGACCTCCGTCACTCAGCTAATTGGCTCACAGACAAATCAAAACATTAAACATTATAATTATACTTCATTCTTTTCACAGCTAAGAATGAACAAAGCATTCACACAAATGTAAGCAATTCATCTGTTAAATTCATCATCAGTTCACTTTTAAAAAAGTCTATTTAGACGAGCTCTTCAGGTCTCGTGTCCATACAAGGTGTGGAAACCACAGCTGGCGCAAACGCATCTTTGACATTCACCATGTAAGTGATGGCATGTCAACTCAACTTCATCAGTGACCGCCGAGTGCCACGGTATGTGAAAGCATCCAGAACACCTGATAATAAAGCTTATCAAACCAGCTCATGAGATTAGACGCTGCCGTGGGCCGAAACCTGCATACCACGTCTGCAACAACGCCATGTTTGGTGAGCGCCAGTCGACTCCGAAGATAAACAGTAAGCATCGTCAAGCTTTGGTGTGCACTGATGATGCCGTGTGAGGTTGAGCAATGAAGCAGGCCCGAGAAGCCAAGCTCGCTACGCCGCTTTACTGGTGCGAATCAGTGATCCATTGAGTCGCATACGACAGAGTGCAGGAGGAGGAGGAGGAGGAGGAGGGGAATACCGCTGTTGTTCAGCATGTGAGAGTCACACCAGCAACGTTGTTAAACTTTTGCTCTCATAAGGTCATAGTTTATGGTTGCTTTAGTGTTGTTAAGCACAAAGCTGTTTGGCATTTTGCATCTCATTCTTTTGTGCACAGAAGCTTAAGATGGAAAAAGAGTTTAAAGACGAGTGGAAAACATCAAACTACTAACTTTATTAATAAAGCAGTTTGTATAAATTCATCTCTACAAGTGCAGGAGTTAGTGCACTTGGTTTCATGTGTGTTTTTGAATAAATATACACATCTGCTTGCAACAGCATGCATGTCTATGAGTGTACTTTCAATGTGTGTGTGTGGTACAGTCTCCTTAAAACTTGCTGCTCCCCTGCATACAACACACATCATTACACATAAGATAAAGTGGTGCTGTCTAACCTTACGTTAATCCACCTGAGTAAATTTAAGTCTGGATGGCTTCCAAACATTTCCACCATTAGATTCCTCCGGCCATTACTCTTCTTGTCTTTCCGTCTGCCTTTTACACAATGTAAGAGATGACTCTCATCTTGTCCTCCTGCTGGTGACGTCACAGATTTTCAAAGTTATTTTAGACGGATGCTGGTTTATTTAGAAATTTATTTATCAGGCAAAGTTGAACTGCAACCAATTATTATTTTCCGACTGATATAATTCTCATCACAGTTTTTCAGAGCCCAAGATGACGCCTTCAGTTTGCTTATTTTGTCCAACAATCCTTCCAAGCCAAAAATATAAAACAAAGAGCGGCAGCAAATATGCACATTTGAGAAACTGGAATTATCAACGGGTTGGCATAATTACCGAAGTGATAAATAGTTGATCAAAATAGCCGAGTTGAAAGGTAATTTTTTAACTGATTAATGATTTTAGCTCTGAAACAGCGATGTCAGATGAGCCATGCATGAGCTGATAATTGGAAATGAATCAAATCATTTTCTTGTAATGTTTTTTCCTCATCTGTTAAAATGAGTAGGATCCATCTATTTTCCTTTTAAAACAAAGATGTGCCAAGCAAAAGATAAATTAATTAAGAGGAAACTATTAACAACTTTTAATTGTTTAGGTCATTCATTCAGCGAAACAATCTCTGCATTTTGTCCCGATGGTCAGGCAAAACGAGACATTTAAAGATAATTTGTAAATGACAAAAATCATTCATTGCAGCCCTGGAGTCATGCGCTGGTGCATATACGAGATCTGGATACAGTACTCTATTGTGAGTACACAAGGTCACTTGGTGAATGAAGCTCAAAACTGAAACTCTCCCTCCAGTTCTTCACTCTTCAGCTCAACTATGCGGTGCTTCAGTAACTCCCTGCATCCACAGTAACCTCGACAGTGGACCAAATATGGTGCTACATCAGGCCGAGTATGTTTGGCTATTCAGTTACAAAGTGACGATCAGTACAGTGAGCCCTAATCAAATTGCTCAGAGGAAAATATCTGATATAATCTGATACACCTTTCTTACATCACTTGGCTCCGGATGTGTGGAGCTCTGAAATAACAAGTCGTTTGAACGGAGACGTTTCCGTGCCAAAGAAAATCCCCCATGTCAAGATTACGACTACAAACTCATTTACCAAGAAGGAGCCACTATGGATCCAGATTGTGCAATGTTTACACAAGTGAAGAGGAAGAAACTGGGCTATTATCCTGCATGTTTAGAGAGAAAATACATTTTCATCGCAAACTAAATACATAACCTCACATTATTTGGACAAGCAACATCATTCTGGTGTGCTAGGATGTAATTAAGTCGTGTTAGCAGGGAGGCTAGGCTTACTTTGACTGTAATGCAGTGGGTTTACAAAGAGTTATTGCCTACATGTTGCAGCATCAGTTGTTTGAAAACTAATTCACCCGCTGGCTCAGAATTCCCATTACTACTGCTTTCCAGTGTGGTGTACAGTCTGGCTTTACAGTACAGTAACTATCTACAGAACAGACTTTTGTTAATAGTCAGGTAACATAAAATTAACACAGTTTAAGCTCCAGATTTATTCAGGAACTACTTGTTAGTGGTTCATCTGTTATTAAGTCCTTCTTTGTTCCTCACTTTTTCCTTTTAAGTAAGACTATCAAATGTGTGTACAACCTTCCTGTAAACTGTTAAAACGAGAGAGGACAAGGCTGACCTTAACTTTGACAAGGATGCAGCAGGAGGCGTGTTATAAAAATAAAGGAGGAGGGATAGTATGGATTATATGCATTAAAAATACGAATGACAGGTGCGAAATTTATTAAAAGAGTGCTGCCTTTAGGAAAACTAGATGATAGATATTAAGCATTACGCCTAATTGCGTAATACAACGGCAAAAATGGCAACTTTTACGAAGAAAAAAAGGTTTAAAAAATGATTTAGGACAGTCTTTTACACTTGAAACATCTATAGGACAACAATAGGAATGTTACAATGACATTATAGGTGATAGAGTAGCTAAAATAAGTTATAAGCACAACGTATTTAGCACGAATCGCTTTATAATCGCTTTGTAAAATGTCGCGAGCCCTCCTATTAAAATCTAAATTGCTCCAGCAGCAGAGACCAGGTAGGTGCTCGCGTGCGGACACATACCTCCTCTTCGTGGTTGGTGAATTCACTCTGCTCGTTCTCTTTCTCGATTTTGTTGTTATTCATTCTGAGTCGGAGTCTTTTTTCGCGTTCAGTCGGACTGTCTTCTCCCTCTTCTTCCTCTTCTTGTGTCGCCTTTCGTTTCTGTTTCGTTCCGCTCTTCTTCTCCAGGACTTAAATTTTTTGAAAAGCACCCAGCGAGAGACAAACAGTCCGCGTGCGGCCGCTGTCCTACTGACCCGAGCTTCCCGCTACTTCAGCGACATCAATGATAAGTAAAGATTTTTTTTTTTTTTTTTTTTTTGGAAAAAGGGGGGAAAAGTCAGCTGTGACGGCTGTTTTCTGTGCTGTCAGATATTCCTCGGCATTCCCTGGAAAGCTTCTCCGGAGGCTCTTGCTGTTCCCCAAACGAAATACAGTAAATGTTCGCCGGACTGCGCCGCAGGCAAACTTCTCTCCTCATCTCCGCGTGAGGGAGGAGGGAGGGGTGGAAGGAGGGAGGGAGGGGTTCAGGGTGGGGTAAAGAGTGGGATGCACCGTCTGCTGCCGGTGGTGCTGTAACAAGTTTTGTCAAGTGCTGTGAGAGCGACAGTGGAAAATCAGTGCCAATCACCAATCAGCTGAATATTATTTTAGTCCTTGTAACATTTTTGTAATATTATCACAGTGTGGTGTCTTATGTTTGTTTTCTTTTACTCTCATGCAATGATTTAACTTCTTTTTTTATCCCTATACATAGGCTACCTATGGAGTATGTGAAAAGTACCCAAAATTTGTCATAGAAGAAAAAAGTCTGATCTTCTTCTTCTAATCCGACACGATTTTTGTTTATTTAAAAAAAAAAGAATTATATTTTTCAATTAGTGCCTAAATGCTATCTCAAACGCCTCTCCATTGTCATGGGTTCAATCTTTACAAAATCATGCCAGTTTAAAGCAGTAAAGTTCATATATGGCTGTCAAATATAAATGTAATACAAATGTTTTATTTCATATTCGTATGGCCTAATTTAACTTTCTACCACCTCATATGCTGCAGATTAAAAGCAGCTAGCATCTCAACAAAGCGCAAAGTGTGAATTTCCTTTATCTTGGATTCTTTTTTGTGTACGTGGTGATTGTATAAGAAATGTCCAATGTATGAATTGATGTTTATACACTGCTTTTCATATATGATTAGTCTTTATTGTATTTACATTACATTTTTCACAGCCTGGTATGATGTTGGTGGTAATTTAATCTAATAATGGAAAAAATAACCACAGTAAAATGGTAAGTTTGACTTAATTAATAAAATAACTCATAACTCATATCGTTAACAGTTTTGTAATCAGTGATTTTTAAGTGTTTGTATTTGGGACACTTAAGACATGGCAAAGCTTTGGAAAGTTTTCTGTCACCCACTTTTACTTACCTAAGTATTTAAAGAGTCACTCATTTTTCCATTTTTTAATCTGTCGGATGATTAACCTTTAACCAAGTCTTGTTACAAACCAGCAGTTTGGCATCACAAGAAGCCTTGTAACCCTGCACACTCAGGAGTATTTTCCTCTCTTTCTCCATCTCAACCTCTTGAAATCTAGCACTCAGCACAATCCATCATCTGCGAAGACACATAAAGCAGTAGACACAGATAATTATCAACCTGACTGTTTTAATAAATTTCACATGGGTCTTGGTTTATAATTTCAAGGCCCACGAGTGAATTTTGCAGTTTCAGGCAAGTGTTTCTCATCATCAGACACCGATTCATTCACCCATTTCTGCCAAGATTTACCACAACTATGGCAGGGTGTGCATGTAAAGAGGCACTGGAGACAACACTTGTAAATTACACAAGATTTGAACTTGATAACAGCTTGCACCATCATCCACTGTGAGCTCACTCAAGAATATTTGATTTATGACCCTAGAGTGGGGGAAGAGTCAGACCCTGGAGCCATGGAAGTGATATCTCAGCAGCAGAGAAGATGAGCAAACACTAAAAAAGTTTACTGGCACACCTATTATTGTCTACAGTGCAGGGTGTAAAACAGCCTTAAAAGCAGCGATCAGGTGACAAGGCAGCCTTGAATGCTCCCTTGTTTCAAAACATTTATTTTGAGCAACTGCCTCACTTTGTATTTCGCGTTGAAAAGTTCAAGAGCTGACAGTCCCTCGGCACCGGAGACTTTGACTATATGTTGCGTGACATTTATTGCACAGGACAGACGCTCGCTTTTTTATGACAGCCAGTGCACAAAACAGAATGAGTCGTTTTTGCTGAACTTGCACCTCAAAAGCAACAAAAGGAGGGGAAAAAAAACAGTCATCGTGGATCGGTCTTGGAGATTTCTGCTCTTTCCCCCTCCCAGATCATGTCTATATCAATTACAGTACATCTGAAGCATACACAATGAAGAAGGGAAATGGCAGACTGTTTTATGCTGATGAGAAGCAGTTTGGGATGAGGAGAGAGAGAGAGAGAGGAGGGTCCTGGAGTCTACGAAGCAGATAAAAATGGAAATGTTTCCCTCGCTGCTCAACACCCCTGTATCAAAGCCTCCTGCTGGAGTCTGGGGAGCGAGGAGGGGGAGGAGAGGTAGGAAGGAGGAGGAGAGGAAAAGGGGGGAGAAGGGGGAGAGATGTCCCAGCTGTGTTTGACAGGTCTCAGGGCTGAGCTGTGTGGTCTGATGCTCGGAGAGAGGGAGGGTGGCCCCCACCTACAAAAAAACACACACATGAAGGGGGATGAGGCGGGGAGCTAGGAGACAGTGTGGTGTCCTGGGTAACATGTCAGCAAGCTTTGACATGGTCCAGCCTCACATGAAGACGTCTTTGTGTTATCCAGAGACTCAGATTCTAAGAAAATGCAACGGTGACGGCTGGACGGGTTGAGGAAGCCTTGTTATTTTAGTTTGACTTGACGGGGAAACACAAGAGAGAACATGCATGTTAATATCATGTAGTAGAAGGAAATAGTTTGTGGCATTTTGGGAAATATGCCTCCCTGCTTTCTTACAGACTGTTTAGATAAGAAGATCCACATCAATTTCATGTCTGTATGCTAAATAAGAAGTTACAGTCAGTTAGGTTAGCTTAGCATAAAGATGAGCTAGCCTGGCTCTGTCTAGTCTTGCATAGTCAGCCCCGTCTCCACAGCGCTGTGACAGGGTTGGAGAAAGGTCTGACTGCACCCATTATCATTTTTTTAAGGGAAAAAGAGGCTTCTGTCTGTTTGTATTTCTTTAAATTAATCAAAATTGGAGAGCAGACAGGCTGAGTGTCCGTAGAGCATGTTGCTTCCTCGAACACAGCAGGCTTAGAAAAATGAAAGATACAAAGAGGAACAATGTTCCTTGATTTTAGGGTTAGCAGCTATCTGCCTTGCAGATACCCAACATATACTCTCCCCCTTGCCCAGCGACACTCTGATAATGAAGAGCAGCTCAGGAGGAGGCTGGAGAGGTTGGTCTGCTCATCATGGAAACTATAGTTCACAATAACACTACCGTGAAATGTTTATAGCACTATAGAAACTATAGTTTCGGCAATGCCTCCAACTGTTTGTTGTATGAATCAACCTCAAATTAACAGAAACACAACCAGAGCTACACGTAATACAGCCTCTATGCCTGACTTAAACTTTTAACATGTGCCCAGCCAACATAGGCGACCAGTCGTGCGATCCCATAATAACCCTGTAAGACCGAATTTTGCACAATGTTACCGGCATTAAATTGGTTTAAATCTTCTTATCTACCTCTTGGCAAGAAAGTGAATGTCAAAATGTTTAACATTTGATTTGAGGACCAAAGATCTTTTGTTGCTGGGATAATAAACATTTCAACCACACTTCACAAACATCTGCTAAAACAGAGGCAGGACTGAAGATTGAGACAACAAATCAGATTATCCAATATTGTCCTCTGGATCACTGACTCATAGCTAAAAGGCCAGCATGATATGAGCACCAAAAAAAGAATCTATCGTGACACAATGCCAATGTATTGACCAGTAGTGGATCCCCGAGGGAGAGCCCCTGCCGGTCTTGCCATCCCCTCAGTCAGACAGATGACTCAGAGATGATGTACTGTCTTGTCTTTTCCCCCTTTCACTTTTTTTTTCCTTTTGCATTCTGGCGACTCAATATCAAAGCAAACACATCATCACTTTTCTTCACAGTCACTAACTCCTCCGTAATAACCACAATAAGGGCAGTGAGAACAATGTTGCAATCCACGTAGAGGTCATCTGTAAAAACAAGCAGACCTGCTGGCAGACATGACAGCAGCTCTGGGTTTGGCAGAGCGATGTACTTCCCCCTTAAGAGTGATGTGAGGTAAGTGGCTTTCATTGGGCTCGGGGCCAGGCCATTCCATTCCTTTGACTTGCTAGTACACAGTATTCCTCCTTATGCTCAGTGCCCTTTGATCCTCTTCTAAGATCACCAATGAGCAATTTGTGGTCAGATTGACCTGCTCTAATTGGCCATGAGAGGCTCGGTGCTCTCTTTTAGCTTGCTCAGTCTTTTTTCAGTACCTTCTTCACAACCAAACGTCTCTCTACCTAACCTTTTATGTCACATAAAAATCACATTAAAATGACAGAACCAGAAAATTTTAAGTTTTTGTTGTTTGTTTTTAATTATCTAGGTTCTCTTTCCTTTTCCATCGTGCTATATGTGCATTTTGTAGCTTCCTGCTTTCATCAAATTCTTTTATGAGGTCTTCATACAGTACTTTTGCTAGTGTTACTTTGCTGATGTTTAGCAGGTATAATGTTACCATGTACAGCATTTTAATTTAGCTTGCATTTGCCATCAAGCAGTGAACACAAAGTACAGCTGAGGTCAGTGAGTCCAGCATTAGTTCTTTTGTCAGTAACCAAAATTTGAAGAAGTTAATTTTTTGGACTCATAATGGAAAAAGCTCATGACATTAATGTCTCTGCCAACTTTCTTGGTCATCATTTTAACTGTTTTTTAGACATTTCACTTAAAGTTCACATTCAACCTCATGGTGGCGCTAGGAGAGAAGACCTTGAATTGCCAAAGTCAATAGGATTCATCATCATTTTTGAGGTAATTAATTAAGAGCAAAAACAACAACCTCAGGGTTTCCCTAAGGAAGAATTCAGGGGCTCAGATTTTATCCTTTGAGGACCCTGATTGTTTTTGTCATGTTTGATTTCACTTCTATGCAATAGTTGTTTTGATATTTAGGTCTGGTTCAAAGAGCTGGACCAAAACTGGACATGGCTGCACTGAGTCATGCGACTAGAATGACTAAACATTTTTAGCCACAACAAACCAGAAGCTTTCATTCAGCTCACTTGGTAAAGTTGCTCTGTTTTAGACATTTTGTCCCAGTTGAGTGTCTCCATATCAGTGCTCACATTATGCTATCCTCTCCTTACTGTCTATCGCCAAACACCTACAAAAATGCAAGCTGCTGCCAGGAATTAATCCCTCAAGAACGTGTCCCCTTTCAAACTTTAGCGTCTCTCTGTTTGGGATGTCTTTGTTAGCTGGCAAAGTGAAAAAGCAAAAGTGAAAAGATTAGGTTAATATTTCAGGGAGGCCATAAAGGTACAAATTCACAAGGCAGATGTCTGGAAAAAAAAAATTCTGGTTAAAGTAAAATCATCTTTATCATAACTTGACTTCAAAAATTAAATTTCCTCTGTTATAACGGCTCAGAGAAAGAGAATGCAAGAGCTCTTGTGATTAACCAGGTTGCATTACTGAGCAGTGAGGTAGAACGTGCATTTATCCTCAAGGGCACGCCAGGGTCTTCAGGTGCAGCAGTGTGTTAAATCTGACAAGCCTCGAGATGGAAACCTGCCCTGAACAAAAACAAGAGCTCGACTCATAAAACCACCTTTCCATCTTCTCATGCTTGAGACCTGCAGTTGTGTCAAGGTACAGAAACACAAGAAAGGGGGACAGGTCCGTGTCATTAGACTGTACTATAAGCTTTCATGGTTCAGCAGGCAGAGGAAAGGTTGAGTAGAGAGCTGAGACCCTGCTAAGTATGTCTCCTAGGCTTGAATTCCCAAATGTTGACACAGGTATAAGTAATGGACTGTAATGTTCCCTTTGAAAGCTGTTGAGTGGTCCTAAAACAACTTAAAGCAGGTCAAAGGCAAGTAAGTAAAGTTAAATCTTCTCTTGTGTTGTGCACTGGAACCAATAAAAGGTTAAACTAAAACCCGATCCCTAAGGTCCTTCTCTTTCCCACCGCCTTTAATCTTTATTGAACAATGTGTGTGTGCGGAAAAATGGTTCATTTGCTTTCTGCAGTTTGCTTTGAGCTGCAGATTTGTGTATTGACCTTAACTTACAGATAACAATTCCTCTATTCTCAATTTTACATTGATGTGTAACTTTTCTTTTTTGAAATTATTCAAAAGTTTTTTAAATTCAACATTTAATGTTGTCATGATTTTTATGAGGCCGTCACACTTGTTTTCTTAGATTGTTTTGTAGTAAAGAATAACATAAAGATAAGGTTACAAATATTGTAGTTGGCACAGGAACTATAAAAATCTTTAAGAATACAAACACATCTGTACTGTATCCAAGTCAGCCATGTTTATGAATTTATAGTGTACTTTAATTAGGCCTCTTTATTCTACATTTGGTTTTGTTCTGTCTGTTACTGTGTACAATTTTGATATTTAGATTTGTTGATAAAATATAAATAGCAATAGTGACTCAGTGAGGCTGTAGGGAAATGCTAACGACAATGCTAGCATGCTGATGTTTAGCAGGTGTACTGTTACAGTCTATAGTTTGTTTACAAATTTTAATTTTGCAAGTTAGCATCAAACGTCAAGTGCACCTGAGGATGATGGGAAGATCTTTAGTTTCTAGGTTTTTGGCTAGAATTATTAGAAAAATGTGAAAATGTTAGCTTACTTTAGTTAACTTACAAAGTGTTCCCTCATTTACTCCAAAGTCACAAAAGTTAAACTAACATGACGCTTAAGAAAAGTCAGGAGTTCACAAAAGCCTATGAGATTCATTTTGTGAGGTAAAATATATGTTGTGATTTTCATTTTGAATTTAAAAGTTTCCAAAATGTTTTCAGCGGATTGAAGTCGCCCTAACCCTAACGGCACATATTGCCAGCCACGGAGCTATGCCAGTAGCATTGCCAGAAAGGCACGCCATCCAGAGTTTCAGGGTCCCTGTTGTTATTGAATTAATTATTTCTGTGGGATTGTAATGGAAATCACTGCGGCCTATAGGTCACATTTCACTTTTCAAAGGTGGAGTGGACCTGGATGCAAAGGTCAGCTGTCACAAAGCCTTTATGCCCTCAAACCAACTGGTGGCCTGTTTGACCATGACGGACTGCAGTGGACTATACAGACTTGAACTGTATGTGCTGTTAAAAACAGTGACCATCGAAGAAAAGGAACTGAAGTTGTTTCCCCCTTTATAGTATATTATATACTCATGGTTTGATGTGTTACCACACAGTGGAGAAATGTTTACCCATGTCTCGCTCACATATCTGCAGAAACCTCCTTGGTATCCAGTTCTGTATTACAAACTAAAATCTCATGCTTCCGTCTTTGTTTATGATAAGATGTTATTGATTCTTTAGAAATGCTGCATATTGTAGCAAAGGCCAAATATTGACTTGAGATAATCCTGTGAAAAGAAAAGCACTTGCCAGTGTAATGTACAAAAGCCTGCTTAAACAAAGGAGCAGAAGCTGGATAATTCAGTTTCACAACAGTACAGTTAGAGAGAGGAATAAATAACTGCTTCCAAATATAGAACAACATTTGAACTTCCTCTCAAATTCCTGCCATGAGTTGCTATCATCATAGCCATTTTGACTCTTTAAAAACCCACAGCAGATTAAAAGGCCACACTTGCCAACACCCCCATGAGGTCCTTGTCACTCTGCACATCCGTGCAACTGTGCCCAGCATCTGTCTTCCTTGTCATATTAAAGTAAACTGACGCTTTGGCAACACCCCAAAATAAAAACGATGGTAGTGGAGGGAAAAAAAACAAACAGGGGAAGTGAGAATGGGAAGAAGCCGAGGCGTGGCCCCGGCTGCACTCCTTTGCTGAAATAATTAGCCCCTGGTTGATGTGGACTCCCTGTGAGACACCGTGACATGTTCAAATGAGTATTGGCAGTGTGCGACACCAGCTGTGGGCCTCCTACAGGGAGCTGCTGTACTGTGTAGCGCCCTGCCCATTACCTTTAAAACTCCGACGAGCAAGAGCAGCAGCCTTGAGCTTGTTTTATTGCTGCAAGAGTTTAAAGGAAACAACTGTTATATGTGACATCTGAACTTTTTATGTCAGGTGTTGCAGGCAGTGAAGTGCCACTGACTCTCTCAGCACACACACACACACAAACATACATACATACACATCTGTCCACACACCCAAATCTATGAGGCTGTGGCACAGATGGGAGCACCACCCGTGGGGATCAGACATGAGGAGGGGAGGGCACCAGGGATTATTCAAGCCCATGCTGCAGCAGAAATGCAAGTTGCAGCCACACCCGTGTCAATTACAATAAACCGAGCATTGTATGGAATTCCCACTGTACCCAGGGCACCAGTTTGGCTTCCCCTGGCTGGAGGGCGCAGCCTGGGTAACCCACCGAATCCAAGATGGGGGCCACCACACCCACGGTTATCTTTTCAGGCTTCTATTAGCTCAGTGATTTCACTTTTTCAAACAGTAACAAGCTCACAGTCACAGTCACCACTGCACATGTCATTTGCAGTCACTATTTTTAGCCCATAAATTTGATTTTCCTTCTATTTTTGGTTCAAAAAACATGAAAATATAATTATTTTTAGTTGCATTATTGCTGAATACTTTTTTTAATTGGCTACTTAGTATCACCTGATGAAACAAAGCCTTCAGAGCAGACATTACAGAGGGTTTACAAATAGCTGCTCAATAGCGCCTCCCTGTGGTCAAAAATATATGGCATATAAAAAACACGGAAGAATACAAGTTTGAATACAGTCTTTATTAGAATCTTTATTGCAGTAATTTTGCATCTTTGTTGGAACAATTACAAATATAGTGTATGAGAATATATGATTAACATAAAATGGCACAGGAAATATAGAATTTCAAGCTTAAAATACATCATAAATAGTCTTAAATATTGATCAGAAAGCATAAGTGCAAAACCAGAATTAGTCACATGTTGAGAATGATGGCACACCTTATATGTCAGAGAAAATGTGTCTGTGTAATCGTCATTTTCAGTAACAAACAAACTCTTCTTGACTTAAGGAACAGCATTAAAGTGAAAGACATGTTCAAGTTGAGGGAACATGTCAGTGTCTGGTGTCGTTGTGTGCAGATGCTTTGAGATTGCAGGAGGAACAGTAACCTGGCTCCATCTTTAGTTTCTCACTGGTGTGCTGTTCCCTTTGACCGTCTTCTTCATGTGGTGATAGTTAGGCAGAATCTTCATGAGGAAATCGAGCTGCAGAGTCTGTGGCTACAAGATAAAAAAAACAAAAAAGGATCCCCGGTTACACAAATCTGAACAGAAGCCGACAGCCGTTGTGACTCAGGCAAAGACAGGCATCAGCGGAGACTGACCTGTGGCTTTTCACTCTGCACACGCCTGATGCAGTTTGAACCGTACACAACAGTGTTCTCAGGCACGACCTCGCACGTGTTGACCTGGCAGCACGCGCCGATGATGCATCCGCTGGTCAGGATCACGTTTCTCCCAAGATCAGCTGAGATTTAATGTCAGAAAAAGAAGTCATTTGTTGTAAAAACACACTGTAAAAATATAGAAATAAAGGTTATAGGGTGATTTGAGATATTTGCTGTGCAATGTATAAGTTTTCCAACTTTGCCACACTGTTTATTCAGTGGTCTTTATCCTTTTAACACATTTGAGTGAGTAAGACCATTGTGTGCAATATTTAAATCAGGAAGCAGGACTGTTTGTAAAGCTGCTGTATTTTAAAATGATTTTTGCATCAATTTAATTAAGTATCTTTAATAATTAGTTAGTCATTTTTTTTCTCATTAGCCTAAAGCAAGAATTCCTGACAGGTTATTTAATCAATAAACAGCTTATGTAAATAAATTAATACTGAGATGTAATATGAAATCTATCATAATGGAAGATTTTATTCGTGTTGCTAATAGGAATAGATAAAGTGACTACAGTACTTACCTTTAGACTCAATCACATTGTTGTCTCCAATTTTTAA
>JAPZDY010000016.1:9096720-9117046 GCA_029783645.1 Ctenochaetus hawaiiensis
TTAAACTGTTTTTCCTCTGTTATTTGGAGGTTTGCAGAAGTTTTGTGCATCTCTGTTTCCAGTTCACTGTACGGATCTTAGCACTGTCTCGAAGTCGAGTGTTTGGTTTTGCTGATTGTTTTGTGAAAGGCATCCTTCAACAATGTGCAAAGTTGTAAAGAAACTCTCCTGTGACACGGCGTTGAGAGTTGATATTCAGCTTAAGTGTAACCGCCTCTCATGGCGCTCTCGTCCCTCAGCTGCATCGCCGGTTAAATTGGAATCAGTGACATTTCTAGGCCAGCGATATGGGTCATTTGTATTTGCTGCAAAGTCACAACATCCATTTGTGAGACATCTGCCACCGCTGACCTAAACTGCTCATCCAAGAAAACAGTCACTTAAACAGTGAGTTAAGTTGTGAGCTGAAAAACGCTGTTGTTAGATGCCGTGTGTGTGTGTGTGTGTTAGCCTGTGTTTTTAATGCTCTGCCCTTAGAAGGGCTGATGTCAATAATAGGAAAGATTTGAAAATGCAGGCTTCAGTTCACAGACTTCATGACAATGTTTCTCTGTTGCTTTGTCTATTATATGTCAAAAATAGTAAGAGATAACCATTACAATCTCCCAGAATCCAATTCAGTGTATTTAAAATTGCTTGTTTGGTCGAACCAACACAGGTATCAACTGATATTTAATAAACTATTTAACCTAAAAAATGACTGTAAAATAGACTGTAAAGATAAAGATGAGTTTTGTAATCAGTCATTCAACATACAAGTAGTTGATATGAACTGAATGTCAACTGATTATTAAAGTAAATTCACAAACAGAAACCTTAAACACTGGCCACCTCCAACTTCTCAGATAAGGACATTAGCTTATTTTCTTTTTACATGATAGAAAAGTAATTTGTTTAAAGGGTTGTTGGCTGGACTAAACAAAATATTTGATGTCAGTCCTCCAGGATATATTACTCTTTTTCAGTTTTCTGACTGATTAAGAGATTAATCAAGAAAACAATCTTCAGATGAACCCAAAACCAAAGTAATCGTTGCCAACGCAAAGTAAAGGCTTCTGCATTTGATAAATGTCTGCAAATGCAGGTGTTTCTATGAATTCCTGGACAGCCTGAAGGATGAATGCTTATTTCTGGCACCAGCCTTTTACCAGCCGATACGCTGCACACACTGCCTTATAAACACTGTTACACAATTTTTTAGAAAACCGAAAGCAGTGTCTGTGGTTTTATAACCAACAAAACTCATCAACCGCTCACCCGTGTAAGAGATATTGATCTATTGTAGCAATAAAAAAGGCTGAGATTCTGTGTCCTGTTTGTTAAAAGCAAACAGTCTTTGTAACGTTGCTGCTTCTGTAAGCAAGTCAACTTTATCTAAACTGATGAGGTAAACGGGAGCAAAGGATGCAGTTTCTTCCACTGTTCACACCTCCATCAAGAGTTTCCTCTCGGAAAGAGTCATTAGCTCGCTGAGCTAAAGAGTCTTTGCTTTCTCTGCCACGGTTAATGAGAGCCTGTCAGGAAAACATACAGTCTAATGATACCTGCCATCAGTGTTCTTTGCTAATGACATGCTGAGTGTGAATAACGTATGTGGGCCACAGACTCTGTTATGCATACATTACTCTTCTGAGGAAAACTGTGCATGAAGTGTGTTAACTATAGATGTGTGTTTCATGCAATTAAAGCATTTTATAGCAGCAGGATAAATTAATGGTTGCTGCTTGGAAGTGTGGGGTAAGTTTTAAAAAGCGGTTGACATAATTGGACGTAATAAAACATTCCCCTGCTGCTGCTGCTGCTGCTGCTGCTGCTGCTGCTGCTGCTGGACATATTATCTTGTTTTGTATGAGCACAGCCTTTGCTTTATTCATCATCTATGCAAGAGAGTGGGATGGCGAGCTGCTTCAGTATGAGTTCATCCCAACAGCGGCTGAACGGCAGCAGCTCAGAGCCGAGCGAGCATCACACCCTGTGATTGGGAGTTTCACACTGTCAGCCCGCAGTCACGATCGGCTGGAGAACAGCAAGCGCTCGCCCTCGGCTGGACGGCCGCACTTGACAGACATCATCCTCTCTGATCTGAGATCAGAGCTCGCGTGTAGCAGCTTCTCAGCGGCTGGCAGGCACTCTCCGTCAGAGTGGAGAACATTTCTCTGGCACGAAATTGATCCTGTGTCCCATAATCCACCTCCTGTTTTCATTAGTGCTGAGTGGGAAAAAATAGGCGGGCCAGTAATTTGTTCTTAATGTGAAATTTCATAGTGGACTTCAGAGATGTGCTTAACCGGAGTCATGGACCGACCGTCTGCAGGAAGTGTCTCCTTCAGTTTCACGTCCTCAGTTCAAAGCCTCGTTAAAAGCTGCCTGCTGAACACGACATGTGAAAACATTAGAAATGAGAAAGATCAGAGCCGGGGGGGGGGGGCGGGCGAAGCGGCAAACAGGTCGGCTGCAGGAAGCTGTCACTCATGGCAGTTTTCTTTGTGAACACGGAGACCCAGTTTTACAAAATGTCAACAAGTAATTACCATTGTAAACAAAGCTGTGACATGTTATTAATCCGTACAAATGAATTTCCATGGAGGAGTACATAAATACAAGCTGTAATGTCAAGGACCTTGTTTTCAGGTCTGCAACTTACATTAATTGCTATGATTAGCTCATTAGTATCCAGTTTTGGCTGCAGATTTCAGTGTATTGACTTAACAAAGGAGTGTAAGCCTGCTGTTTCCCAACTTTCCCACTCCGGGCCAGGTGTTCCCGATGCTGATAGCTAACTTGTAATCATTGAATCTTGACTGATGATCCCCCTTCCCTGCAGTGAAAGGCAACAAGCTGCCCTTTTGGCTTTAAGCTCTCTGATTTGGTTTAATCTTTTAATAAACTAAAGTGACCCAAGTGACCTTGTCTTTTAGGCACAGAGTTTGATGGATTACTCCGCTGCCGGTTCCGTTTCTGAAAGTTTGTAGGGGACGATGTACCCAGATATGCCATGACAAAAGCTGCACACAACAGAGAAAGTTTAATATTTCTCAGCAATCTTATTCAGAATTTAAAAAACTCGGTTCTCAAAATGGATGTATGATCGGGGTTTTTGACAGCAGATACCAACAACCAAATATTGAAAGAAGATCTGCAGCAGTAATGACCTGTTTGGCTCTGTAGGACACAAAGTGTGGCTCTGCTCAAGTACAGAAGTTTGACGTCATCGGCATGACTGCAGGGTGCTGCATTTGTTCTTCTTTTCCTTTTCCTACTTCTTCTCATCATCCTTTGAAATATTTTTTTAAGTGACTGCCACCATCTACTGTATTGGACCGTGTACATGCTGTGTTTGTTGAGTCAATAAAAGGCATTTTGGCTTTACATTAATGGCAATTTTCAATCAATCAATTTCACCTTTTCTATCACAGCCAGAAAAATAGCTCATAAAATTAATTTCCTCTCATCGGCAGATACTTAATCAGCACAGATAATTATCATGCCTCACTTGCTCCTACTGTATTACAGATTGATAAAAGCCCCCTCCTCCCTTTTAATTAGCTAGCATGGGTGTTTCGGGCTGTAATAATACCACAGCTTACATTAATGCCATGCTCTCACCTTTTATTCTTCATGTAGCAGCACCACTTTCAATCAAACATGTGGAATTACAGTCATGCTTCATCACAGAGTCTTTTTTTTTTAGGTGGTGCACGCACGCAAAGTAAAACCACTTAAAATTTGTGATTGCCTCTGCAGACCGAACAGGCCTATATTCTCGACAGCCAGCTAACGTGACTGTGTTTTTCCCAGATTACCCAGGAGCAGTTTATCCTCGCGTCCCAGTCCCTGCACCTCCAGCGACCGGGCTGTGATGCCGTGTACCCCGTGGGTCTGTACGGCTGGAGGAAGAGATGCATCTATTTCTTCCTGCTGCTGCTCCTGGTCACCATGATAGTTAACCTGGCCCTCACCGTCTGGATCATAAAGGTCATGGATTTCTCAGTGGTGAGTGCAGCACGGCATTATGTGAAATAACTTGCTGACTGTTTGTGGTGCACAATGGATGACTTACCTGAGTCTGAGGCTCAAAAAAATGTGTGTCTGAATAGCTCCTTGTTCCCTCTAATGCTAATGTTAGCCATCTTGATACACACTGCTCTTTCACTGGTCATCCTGGCTCGAGCAGCAGCTGCACTATGCAAAACAGGACGCCCGTGAAAGATAGTAGTAGTGATGAGTAGATTCGCTTTCAGCCACTTTTCACAGCTTTTATTTTATTATTTATGTCGTAAAAACCTTGTTTTGACTAAATATTAATCATCGCAAAATATTTTTATACACTTAAAATGCATCTGGAGAGGAACTTAAATGAGTACTTGGCATCAAGTCTGCAACAGGACTCGAAATGGTAGGAGAGAAAAATAATTAGTCTTGCACTGAGTTCTCATGGATTTGAAGTATAAACAGAATGACGAAAATGAGGCAAAATTGCAGCTTATCTACAGAATGTAATTGCAGTGCTGGGCTGTGTTTAATAATGAAAATATCAATGTCAGTCTGCTACTTTGCCTCATTTTCTTTCTCAAAGGTTAAAGAGGAGTTTGTCAGATCGCATTAATTTTACATCGCAATAGTAGGTCAAGTGCAATTTTTTTTTTGTCTTTTGTCTCTGTTGACCTGAATACAAAAAGGCCTCGGTGTTATTCATGCAGGCTCGTTTGAAATGTGTCTCAGGCGTCGTCTCTCATGTTGTGTACTTTGTCTCATCTGGATTTGATAAAGAATTAGAAAAGACTTGGCAGCGGCGCCGGCCAGCACAGACTGTGTTAATCTCAAACGAAAACCCGAACAGGCAGATGCTGCGAGCTCCTGTGACATTTCCAGGGACAATGCACACAATTTACCATTTTGTCGACAAACTCGAGATGGCAGCAGCAACCTCCCCCCCCCACCCCCCCCCACCCCTTCTGTGACGGATGCGTCCCCCGACTCTTACTATCACTCCTCTACTCCTTCGGCTCCCATCAATCTGTGTCGTGAGTAAAAGACCTTATCAGTGCTGTTGGTGTTGCTCCAGAAAATGTACTCTGCTGCTTCCCATCTCTCAGGGCTCAGGCAGCTCAATAAGAAGAACACGTGCCAAACTACACCCAGTTGTATTGGTATTATTGTCGCTTTTTAAGCAGCTGCTGGCATGAGAACAATTTTTTTTTTTCGCTGCTCCCAAAAAAAAAAAAAAAAGCTGCCAAGGCAACACCAGAAGTCACCAGCTCGCCATTTTTGGCAAGACAGGTGTATGATCACCTGTCCTGAGACAACACACACAGTCCCTGATGATGGCTGCTGCCTGAAAGCGTCAGTGTTTGTTTTCTCCAAACTGGAAGAGCTGCAACACCCTTTGTGAGAGTCTGTCAAGTCAGAAATAGCTTAACAGGGCATTCCAGTGAGTTAGTTTTTTTAAAAAAGTCTCCAGTGTGTAGGGTTAAGCAGGATTTATTTGTAAAATAAGACAGGAATGAAATATTATATTCATAAGTGTGTTTTCATCAGGGTATAACCATTTGAAAACAATAATTGCAGGGTTTTTATTGCCTTGAAAATGTCTAAAACTGTTATCTAATTTTATCATCTCATTATTATCGAAACTCTCTACAGTAGCTCAAAATGCAATTAATGAACAGTCAAGTGGGAGTTAACACTGACGTCAGCACCTGCCTTCAAACTCAGAGTCGGATGCATTTGGAGTTTTTGTCACAGACAATTTCTACACTCGACTCCACTGGCAGCTACATCGAAATAAAATCCAATTTTAACGCTTAAACAGTCGATTCAGTTAATTCTGTTGAAGCTCTACACTGTTTGAATCTGGTTTTATTTGGTAGCAAACTGCAACAAACAGGTAGCACAGACACACACACACAGACAGACAGAAAAAAGCTGATTTAGGCTATTTATCTGGTGTGACTACAAGGTTACCACTCGAGCAAACACCTTGGAATAATGCATGATCACACCCAAGTCAGAGTTAAGGGTTGTTTCTCTCGTGCTTTTTTATTCTGCCCACATTGCATGAATGCACCCAGTGCCCACATTAAAAAACTCCCCGGGGATATTTTTCGCAGACCTGAGAAAGCTCCGTCAGAGCCACAGAAGACATCACACAGCTGTTTTTCACAGGGTCGTGACCCATAAGCTGACCTTTTTATGTGCAAAATCAGCAGAGTTCTGCTTTATATCAGTCAGTCGCTTCAGTGTTAGTGGCATAAAAATCTATTTGGCTAATAAATCAATATCACTAAATTAAATGGTGATAAATTGTTTTGTTAATCTGAATGTGTTTTTTTAAGGTATCATGCAAAAAAACGTAACAATAATCACATACTGTCTTTGATAGCATTTAAAACATGTTTTACTCATTTTTGTGCTTTAAGTGCCGCCTTCACATCTAATTCATGCTCACCAATCATAAACATCCTTTCATGACTGTTTCCAGTGTTTATTGACAGGCTATGCAAATGTATGTGAATGTTCCTCTTGACTTCCTCAGTGGTATTGAAATATCAGTCACATAGGCTTTTTCCTCCTAAAACTCCTGAAAAAACTTGTTTGTTAAGGACAAAAGCCTAACCTTGTGCGATGTCTTCAGCACTGTACTTTTCTTTCAAAACTCACAAAAAGCAAAAATCGACCCACTGTCATTTTTCCACCTCAGCAACATCACTTGTGTCTGTCCATTTCTTTCCGTCGCTGATGCTGAGGAACTCATCCAGGCCATCAGTGCGTCACGACTGGACTCATGTAACGCCCTCCCGTTTTTTTTTTTTTTCCCTGCCTCACACCCACTCGTCTGACTGAGTGACTGCGGCTTGCACCGAAGCCTTCACACCCACCACATCACCTCCACTTTAGCAGCGGAGTGACTCTAACGTCTGGCTGCTGACACACAAAGAAGTCCACGCTGCCCCGCCCACCTCCTCCGCTCCTTCGGCTTTGTCCTCCTGTCTGTCCCGAAGCCAGACTCTCCAGCGTGTATAATGGAGCTCTCCTCACCGTACTCCGCCTCCGTAATACACCGTCTCCATCCAGGTCCCATCTGTTCACACACATCTTTCACAAAGCTGCCCTCAAACTTAGCTGTGCCGATTGTGGTGTGGCAAGGCATAACTTTATCAAATTTGCCACCGACGTATCTACCAGCACCATCAAGCCCTGAAAAAATTTAAATATGAGATGAAAAATATGCAGTGAAGTTGCAGAATCACGCTTCGTTTTATATTATTTAAATGCTGAAACTGGTCAGCCTGAATTCGACCAGTCGGCTGTTGAGAGAAAAGCGGCCTGATCTTACAGGTGAAAGTTTTTGAAAAGTTGTTTTTTCTTTTATTAGTTTTATTAGACTTATTAGTTACATACATGCTGATGCAGCATGAGGTTCCCCACTGAAGATGCACTGTTTCCAGAGAGTTTTAAATGCCGTTTTATGGGCTCTTTTAACAATTATAGGCCCTTTTTCGTGCCATATATTTTGACTCGTCAGGAAAAGCACAGGTGAGGTAGATTTTGTTCACAGTGGCTCAGTTCCATAAAGTCTCACAGTGAGTCAGGACCCTGAAAGCAGCTCACCTTAATGAAGTGAAGTCTTTTTTATTGTTGCCTATTACATCTGTGCTTCCGCTCCTGGGACAAGCCGAAACATCTGCTGTGAAAAAGGGTCTGTTGGTGTGGGTGAATCATCACCAGAAGTATAAATTTAAAGTAACAGTTGTGCATATTTTTGCCCATTTAATACAAAGCACCTGGACTCCACATCACAACTAAGCATTTGTCAAACCGTGCTGCAGTTTTACAGGGCTGGCTGTTTTTTTCCAGCTGTCCAAGCAGTCTTTGCCCTTCATTAATGTCTGTAAAATATGAAAATAAATGATCAGACTCTTTACACTTAATTGAGTTGTGAAAATAATCACAGTGGACATTAAGTCTGCTCTGACGTGTGTCAAAGTTGCAGTGGAATTATGAGGTAATTTACCGCTGTTTTTTTCTCAAATGCATCTCTACTTCAGCCGCAGCACCGGACTGTAATCAAATGTCAACAAAAGTCAACACAGACTTGATGCTCAGGGTGATGGATCACAGAACTACGAGTCAAATGTCCACTTATTGATTCTCATATCACACAGAAATGAATGAAAACCAAACCCTGCCTGGCCCAGTGGTAGAAATAAATTCAACACATCAGCCTGTGTTGTGAAATATTGTCAAAAGAGTGTACATGCATTGTTGCAGAGGAGCTAAGCCATTGTTGTCCTTCAAGGCTGGTCTCTGCGAGGACAATTCAGACAGTTATTTCAATGCAAAAGTCCACTTCTAACTGTATTATCCCCACTATTAATTCTGATACCTAAACTTAAGTTATCTGATGCGGATATCATTGCTCTTGTTTTTCCAAAATTAAAATCTCGCTGGGAACAATTTTTGTGTGAGGTAATAGAGTCGGTGTCCTACTTTTACTGTGTGATGCAACTGAATGAGGAAAGAATGGATTTTGAGTTTAATGATGACATTGATATTTAACGTGGATTGGTCACTGATAAGCCAATCAGCTTGATTAGAGTGGACGTGATATCTGTCTGGTGGGTGGATTTGATACTTTACTACATTTAGTCCCTTGATGTAAGCTCACAGAGACGTTTTTAATATTATATTACTACTACTGCCATGATAACTACCACTATAAGTAATATTAAAATGATGTACACATCAATATTTAACCAAGTTCTGTGAATCTGCACAACCATCTGATACTTTCCTCTGTCATTTTCTCGAGTCTCCTCAACATTCACATCCACAGCTGCCACATTAGCCTGGTTCTCCTCAGTCTGCCTCCCACTGCATGCAGCCTGTCAACCCAACACCACTGAGTGTCTGTGGCATTGTCACCTCGATGTCATGTCCTACTTCTCTCCCGTCACTCAGCGCTGCCGCCTGTCCACCGGCAGCAGCTCCTGCTCGTCCCTAAAATTAAATCCTGTAGTCACTCGCAGAGTCCCTTCCAGTGACTACAGGATTTAATTTTTTATAGCACCTTGTATCAAATCAGGACAATTGGCACTGCTCATGGCAACATCACTGACAGTCATCACCGTTGTGTTTCAGGACGGGATGGGAAATCTGCAGCTGAACCAGGATGGGATTCGCCTGGAGGGGATCTCTGAGTTTCTTCTGCCCCTTTACGTGAACGAGATCCAGTCCAGAAAGGTAAGTTGCTCCCTTTGCTCCCCTGAACAGCTCCAACTTGCCTGTGATCAATACTCTGTAACGCTTATGAACCAGGAAGAAAAGCTCTCGTGTGGAGCAATCGCCCCAAAAACTGCGGACACGCTGGTATTGATTCCACCATCCTGGGAAAGTTATGATCAATTCATTAACAACAAAGGCAAACTTCCCTCTCAGGTCCAACTTGACACTTTGATTTTACCTTATATTTGTACCTGGAAAGGAGACATTACCCCCAGTCCTTGTCTGCTTCTTTTCTCCTCCACCTCCTCCGTCTCATTTCCTGTCGTGCTCCAGCAGTGCACTATCAGGGCCTCCCATCAGCAGGAGATGGGTAATAGGCTGCTTCTCCACTCCTCTCAGGCCACATACAACCCAACAGGAGATTACAGGCGATTACAGAGGGACCAGAGTCCCCCCCCCCCCACCCCGTTGGATTTCCAATCAAGCCCACGTGATGAATTCCCCTCTTTTCACTCCCTTCCCTCCCCTTTCTCCCCTTTGATGTTCAGTAGATTAACCAACACAGCTCCAGTGCAAAGTTGATCCAAATTTCCTTCTCCCACACGCATCACAGACGCTCAGTTGGATCATCCCCTTTTTCAGTGATTAGGCATGGTGCAGAAAGCAATTTCAAGCACTGGAAGCTGGGGTTCCATGTAAATTTGATATTTTATTTTATTTATTTATTTATTTATTTTTGGGGAGGGACGTGGATGGAGGAAGTGGCTCGATAGTGGGTACAATTTGCCACAGCAGATTGGGAAACAACTTGGAATCGCCCGCTCTTGCCCTTTGATGTTCTAGTTGGAGCTAAATGTTGATTTAAATATAACAGCGGCACGCTTAGCAATAGCAAAAAAAAACACCTCAAGGCCAAAGCAGTCGCCCAAGCCGAACACTGGACAAAGCCAGTATTTCATTCCTCAGTGCAATACCACCTGCAGACATTTTTACTGTCTTGTTTTACAGATAGGCTGTGCATTGGCCCCCTTATCTACCAACACCAGAGATATTTGCAGGGCAAAAATCTCTGTGGGTCACTCAATATTTCGCACCTGAGGAAATATGTCAAGCACTGCGGGAGCGGGGATTATGGTTATCCAATGAGTTCACACCACAGTGCACAGTGCTGTTCTCCCGTCAGATAACCACTATTGATCAATAAGCCATTCCTACAGACAGCGGTGACCTCTTTAGTGCACTAAAGATATCTTAAAGTTAAATATAGTATTATTATTTTTAATGTGCTAACTGAGTCCAAGCTGACCTGTCGAGGCTGAACTCAGTGTAGCTTTAGTTTAAGTTCCCGCGGATCGATAGGTGCTTTGAGTCCTGATCAATGGCTGAAGCCGGGATCCGTGAATACCAAATGGAAATAGCTCGCTGTGTTTTTTGGCAGGAACTCCGAACGCTGGCAGCAAATTACAGGCTAAGTAGCCCCTTAAGTCAGAGCTCTCAGTAACATGTTGTGAAATGAGAGCTGGTAATTTTGCACATATGGTTTAGACTGTGTGCAATCCCTGCCAAGCTAAAAAAAAAAAACATACAACAAATGTGTTTCTGGAGTTTTGTAGATTTGAGTACTTTTACAGGTCAAAATATGAATATATATGAAGGTTTTTTTGGACCTGGTGAATACGACTGTTCAGTGCGTATCTTGTAAATAAACTTCCTGTTATACATCCCTTTTCTGCATTGCAGGCTAGTTTTGTATTTATATTTGGCAGTTATTAAGTATGTTAAATACAACTGTACATGACTGGTAAAAAGCAACTTAATGCAGCCATTTGCCAACCACGTAAACAAATCCACAGACAATATTATTGTACAATATAGGGGGGAAAGGACTCCATTTAATCATAAGGCTACAAACAATAAAATGCCATAAACTTGAAAAATATGCAGCCCTGCACAGTAATAAATACATTAATAATTCAATTTATAATTTTATGTTTATGCAGTTGTAAATGGACTGCATTTATATGGCACTTTTCTAGTCTTTTACCCACTCAAGGCACTTTGCAATACAAGTCAGAATTCACTCATTCACTCACAAAGTGGTGAACTTTGTTCTATTCTCGCTTGTGAATGACTGAGCCCCCTGAGGATGAATGTGTTTACCTGTAGAAAGTTCCAAACAGGTGTGTTTTGAGCATTCAGCAACTTCCCCAGTCATTTAAGGACTTGTTTTTTTTAAACCCATTGCTGAAATCAGATTCATTGTGAGCATAAATTTACAAAATATATGCTCACTCTTGTCTTTGCACTGTTTCAACTGAGCATATGTCAGAGAGTGTTTGAAAAAGATCACATTATGTTTTATTAATGTTTTGCAGGGTCCCAATTTTTTTCTTTTTTTTTTTTTTTTTGGTTTTATGGTTGTTTTTCTCCCACTGGTGGCAAAGTGCAGGCTCCAGTGCTTCAGATGTCGATGCCTCACATTTCCTGCCTGCTGTGCGCTGCAGCCTGTGTGAACCCAGGCGGTCATAACCGCCTCTCAAACTTCTGATTCGGCAGCAGTTTGCCCCTGGCAGGTGAAATCTCAAGTGCAGAGTTTAATTTTAAACACTTAAAAATCAAGGTCCCCGTTATTGCTTCACATGTGAAATAACGGAATATGTGGTTTTTCCTTCTCAAAGGTTCAAGTGTTTATTGGACCACAGACACTTGTGATTATGATAGTTTTAATACATGTGACTAATGGCCTCCTTTTGCAGCGGCTTTTGGTTATACTTGTGCCGAGATGTCTGTCAAACCTGACGAGCAGATGGATGAATTATTCTGTATATTATTTTTCCTCAACCTGGGGGCTCCCCCTATGCATCCGTCTGTCTGTCCGTCCATTCGTCTGTCAGCCTGTACAGATGGCACACATGCATACTCGAATCGTCAAGGCAAAAAGAGGCCAATGTGAAGGAGCATGAAAAAGATACCACTGGAGGACCTTAATATCAAACGTTTGAAATCCAGTTTACACTTGAAATTTCAAGCATGTGATTGCCACACAACGGCTCCAAATACACCTGTGAAAGCCACAATGCTGCTACAATTTCAGGCACGTGAAATCAATTCGACACTTCACCCAGCTGAAAGCAACAAAGTGGCTGTAATTTCTAGCTGGAAAACTGTGTCCTACTTGAAAATATGGATGCGACGTTCCTGTGGCAGGTGAAGTTTCAAGTGTTTGTGAAACCAAATGGAACTATTTTCCCCACAGAGAAACTTCAAACTGGGTGGATCAAGTCATGCTTGTTTATAGACACATGTTGCCTGTGAGCCTTAAGTGTGACTATATCACATTTTGGTTCCTGGCAGCGCTGACGTTTTGGCTGTTTATTTGTCAAACTGTTAAATTGTTGGGGTGGGATGCTCTAAAACACTTAGTCAATTAGGCAATAACAGTTTTGCAAATAGAAGGTTTTACCTGAGTATTTTTAAGAGAGACCTCATGCAGACTAAGCTTGTGTTTCAGTCGAGGGTGAAGTGAAAGCTAAATTATTCAGCACACTATATTTCTCCGAGCAAAAAAAGTCATATTTTGCTTATTGAGCTAATGCAGCATTTGATACCTGGTAGATTTTCAGTAAACACTTGAATGCACAATGAGATAAGTCCCGGGTTTAGTGATTTGTCTCTGAGCAGCACCCTCTTTTTTCACATGCATTAAGGTAATAATGCCTGCTGCCACTTGAGGACAACAAAAGGTCAAATTAGATTAGATGAGCAGCAGTGATATATTTTAAGCCGAGTAATCAGATTTTTGATTTTTAGTGTGATTTAGAATGGTGTATTCCATCGAAGTCCAATTATTGACCATTTAGGGTTTTATTTATGTTAGGAATTACAAGAGCTGATTTTGCTGATTCGTTCCTCCTCCCTGCATGAAAATGTTCAGAGAAAAAATCAGGTACTCAAATATTTAGCCTGCAGCCAAGGCCTTTGATTTGATTGCAAACAGTTAAAGCCTGCTGTTTCTCACAGTAGGAGGACATAAAGGGAAGAAGAAGGCCAGAGGTGCAGAATGGCTACAGCTTCTGCACATCTAGATCTCCATTTAAAGAATCAAATACTGAAAGGTCTTTGACTCTGATACTCAACCCAGAAGTGCCAACTTGTAAAATGTGACCTCCGGTCTGTCATAAAAACAAATATGTCTGCCTAAATCATGCAAAATCCAAGCAAATTATCATCAAGCTTGCAATGAGCACAAAGCAGAAAATGGTGCGAATACAAAGAAGTATGTTGCCTCTGTGCAAAATCAGCTGTCCGTCCATTTCCACGTTTCAACTCCTAGAGATTTTATCATACGGACTAGAAATTTGGTTTACACTCTCAAGACCTCTGTGATGAAAAGTTATCAAAAGCTCTCGATTTTGATCAGCAGGGTGCTCGTGGTGTGGCAGTCATTTTGAGCATTTCGCCATGAAACAAAAAATGCTTACAACTTTAACAGACATCATCCAATATGCATCAAACCTTACATGTGTGTTAGGAGTTCAGACCTGAACCCAACAACATTTCAATATTATGTCACCGTTTGAGCGCCACCTATTGGCAGCAGGGAATGACATGTTTTACACTTTCATATACTTCTCTTTGCAAGTCGATCAAATCCGCCTCATATTAGTTCAGATAAGACCTCGATGATTACATGTTACGACCACTGTTTGTTTAAATCAAAGAAGTTAACAATGGCAGCGGGGCGAATGTTAATGTTTTGCCAAGACAAAGGAAGTTTTCACTACTTTCATGTTTCTTAAGCAATCCGTCCCAAATTTCACATGGTGATTAAAAATTCCATTCTTAGGGAAAATGATGTGCCAATTAGGAGCCACACACATGGCGCCCCCTGGTGGCAACAACCAGTGAACCTTGTATGACAATGGTGATGCAATTTATCATGAATTCTTGTGCACACATGACTCTCTCTGTATGGACACTCTGCATTTTCTGGGGAGACTGTGGCCCTCCCTGACAGGCCCCAAGCTGCAAGGACCCGCTCAAGGCCGCTTGCAGCTTTAATTGCAATTTGAAATCAAATGGAAGCTCTGAAATTTTGTCTTTCTTTTTTGAAATTACAGTCTCAGTCTGAAAACAATATGGTGTGAGGCAACAAATCTCCCAAATACAGTTCATCAAATCTCTGCTGTTCAGACTGTTGGCTCTCAAGAGTTTCCCCGGAGACCCTCACTGATCTATAAATAGCGTCGGATGCAGGTGTATCTTCACTGGGGTGAGACTTCTCCCACACTTCATCTCACTTACCTACACCGGAGATGCATGATGAAGATGATTGTAAGCCCCCCAGTTCTGAACGCACGTCTGCAGATGAGGGCTGAAGCTATTTTCCTGTTTAACTCTCTGAGTTTACAATCAAAGTTTCTTTTTTTTTGCTGCAGCAGCAGCAGCAGAAGCAGCAGCGCCTCCGAGATCTAAACATCCTTCAAACCCGTTTTGCTAAAACCAATTTAATTTAGCTAACAGTATTGCATTGAACTACAAGCACCTTTTAATATGAAAATATTAAATATGCCTGAAAACATGTTCCAAAACAGACTGTTCCCCGCATGTCTGCAAGATTGATATTTGAATGGAGAAATTTTAGACGCAATAAGCGTACCTCTTTCAACTTAGGACATGTTTTCTTCACTGTATTTACTTGTACAGCTCCGTATGCAAATCGACTAGAGCAAATATAATTAAATTTAAATGTATTTATGCAAATATTTGATTTGGATTACAGTTAAAACCCTGAGCTTTTTATCTCTGCTTTAAAGGTCTGCATTTTCCTCTGAACCTCTCGGAAAGATGGTGCCATCATATAGGTTGCATTGTTTGAACTATTTCATCGCAGTAGTGTGCCGTGCTCTTGCTTTCGGCTGTGATGTTATTCATCGTATGCAGGGAGGCATCCTTTGCCGTACAGCAGCCATGGTAATTTTTCAGTCTGACGGGGCCCGCTGCACCTTCAACAACAGGCTCCATTTTATGTGCATTCGCTCTGATCTGCACTTGACCTTCCTCAACAGGCACAGTGACTAAAAAGCCTTTCATGTGATCCCAAAGAAGTGTCGAGGAGAGCAACAGCGTTTCAGCCGCGGCCCCTCAGGAAACACGTTTAAGACCAATAAACTCTTTATAAAGGGATACTTCAAATCAAGAACTCAAATTTCTTCATGATTTCTTTACTTCTTGGCAAACTTCAGTCATGATACGCATTTATGTGTGAAAGGAGCAAGCAGGGAATGAAAATGATCCAAATGACCTCCTCAAAGTTACACACCGCACAGACTAAGAGATAATCGGCTACAATTTGATGCCTCTTTCGAGAGAGCACGAAGTTAATCAAACCCATTAGACTGCATCAAGGCGTAATTATTAGCTCAATGTGAAACTATAATCAAATGCTCACAAATGTCACTTTCAATTTCAAAATAATACAACAGACAGAAACCACTAAAATGAACATGTGAGATATAAGTAGGTCGGCAGTTCAAATCAACTAAGTTCACCGTCGGTGGATCAGCTCGTGGTGGCAAAATGAAACTTAGGTGCATTTATGTAAAGTTCAACTTTTAACCTTTCTGACAACTGCAAACTCTTAACAGTGCTGACCTTTTAAGAAAAGAGGCACGCGAGAGTCCAGAAGGGAAGATGTTTCCTCAGAAGAGATGCAGGATGGTTTGCAAGCGGTCCCAAGACAGTCGTGAAAGATTTGAAGCTGTTAGCTGGAGCTGTTAGCTGCACTGATTATTACTTTCAGCAAATGTTCATGTGCAAAGTGAGAGGGGTTATTTGCATTAATGAACCCACAGTGAATTATCAACCGACCGACCAACCAACTGCATTTCTGACAGATCAGGCAGCTGTTTTCGCATAAAAACCAAACAAAACAGCTCTGATAAACCAACTGTGCACTTCCTTTCCCAGCACCAAATCTCAGACTGACACAGAACACAACCAGCTGGAGCATTTAACACCAAAAAAAAAATATATACATTTCCCCAAAACACAACTAAAAAGAGAGTGGATATTGAATCTGCTCAGAGATGCGACTCCAAATGAATGCTGATGTTGCACCAAATCTACTGCATGTGTAAACTTATAATTGTTTGCTCGCGGCACTGAAACACCGAGCCGACGCTGGCCGTCGGTGAGCATCTGTCACCCTTGTTTTTTGCGTGGGGTGTGTGTTTATCTGTGGTTGAAGAAGTCAACTTAAACCTGACCTGACAGCAAACAGCGTCGTCAGTGCTGTTTACAGCTTTTTACAGCCTAAAACAGAACAGTTACTTTAAGATATTGTCATCACGATCATAATATATGACACAATACAGCCAAAGCTTACTGCGTATGCATTATATTGCATAATACTCATCTGCAGTTTTATATGTAAAGGAGTAAAAAATACCCCTGAACTTACCAATATCTTCAAAACAGTGGAGGGACTGATCATTTTCCTCCTTTCTCTGGTTGTTTGGGGTTAGTTAACAGAATATTTTACACAGCAGAGTTAAAGCTGTTGCATGGGGTGTAAAGGCTTTTTAGCATGCACACAGCGACACATGTGCCATCATTCAAATGTCAAACAGTCATAAACTTGCAAACTGCCAAAGTGCCTGAAAGCAGAAGAGAGGTCCAGAGTTAAGATGTCTGCAGCAAAGAAACAATACATCTACGCCTGTCACTGATGAAAAATACATATTCTCAGCTTTTGCCTCAAACTCTGCCTACTCTTCATCACTCATCACAGGATCATTTGAGTTTAAATCACTGTATTTTCAAGGAGGAATTGTAGATTTTTTGTTATCTACTTGGGGAAAATTAAACTAAATATAAATGCAGCTTTCATTAATTACCAATTACATCCAATAGCATCTTATTACCATCTTGTTTCTGAGCATCAAAGATGTTCAAATCCTCTTTTCACTCTCCTTTTAGCTTTGTTTTGGTCTCCAACACCTCTTCAGGTAGAATATTTTGCACATCAGCTGCTTCGCCAGCTAGTTTACCTGCGCAGGTAGTATAACAGTGGGATTATCTGAGGTCTTCATTATAAAAAAAGCTGCTTTCATCAGGAAAATTACAATGGTTGCGAGCTGTGAAAGAAGCACAACAGGAAACCAATAGAGAGTAGAGTAGAATAAGACTTTTTTTCATTAATACAACATAATGTGATCCATTGTTAGTGTGAAAAAAAGTCATCAAAAAGTCGTTAAGCAGCCGGTGGCATCATGATGAGGAAAACTAAGGTGAGAATTCACTTAGCCGAGAATGTCTTTCCTGCAAAAAGATCCCTGTATAAGGTCCTTATGTAACAAATTTCTTTCATTCTTCTCTGTCACGCCGTCTTTCTTCTTTCACGTTCGTGCTTCTCCTAGGACAGCCTGTTGGTCTTGCGGTCTGAAAAGAACATAACGCTGAATGCCAGGAACGACCAAGGCCAGCTGACCGGTCAGCTAACCGTGGGTGAGTCTGCGCTCCTTATTTATGTACATATTTATTCTGAAAGCTGTTTCACTGAAGCTGATAAAGTGCAACTTACCTTTGAAAACACCTACTGTGACAGTCTTGTAGGTAGTTTAAACACGGAGGTTAACGACTGTTATTTTGTGTGTATAAAGGTATAAAGACATCATGTAATTATCTGGATTACGTGTTTATTTGCGCTTAAGTTCGGACTTTAGTTCTCGTAGTTCGTGCAACTTATTAAAAAGTGATCTTAAACTAATATGACTTAAAAATTGCACGATCAATCTTTTTTAATTTATGACGTTATTCGAGATCAGCGCAACAGCTCATCTTTAAATTCTCTTTAATCGTCACTTTGCCTTCGATAAAAGGCTGTCATTTCTTCCAGACACTAACCTTTGACGCACTTATCGAAAGGACAATGAATTCTTCTTATTATCGTCAAGTTCAACCATCAGTCAGTCCAAATTACCAAAGTCATTTACATGATTAATGACCACTGGAAAGCAAATGACCTGCTTATTAACATTATTAGCTATTGATCTTAGCAAACATAAGTTGAGATTTGATGCTGATTTGACGAGACTGGCGATGTGACACTTCTTGGTCACGCTTGACCTTCCTTTGAAAATTAATGCCTGCTTTTATAGAAAGTGCATTTTGTCTGAAATGAGATGAAACTTGGCGAGAATAATTAAATTCCCCCCGCTGTTGCAGCTTGTGGATTAATGGGTGAGAGAGGAGGAGGAGGAGGAGATCGTAAGAACGGGAGACGTTAAAAGTTTCTGCAGGCACATCTGGAAAAGCACCAAAGTCTGGAGAAGCGGAATTAATATTCCTCACCAGCGTAACAGATTACTGATTTGTCTCCATCCATTGTAAAAGCATGGCTGATCAGCTTTGTTTCATTTGCAGAGCAAGCACTCTGCACAGTATTTCAGATTGCTAATAGTCTTACATGCCCAAACATAGTTTCCCAAAGCTGATTTGCAAGTCCAGAGGAACACAAGGCAACCTTTTATCTGACAGCACCATTTACAAGAAGAACATTATTGTTAGCTTTGCAGACAAATAAAACTTTTTTGGGTCGGATTCTGCTCCTCAATCCTTTATAATCATCAAGCTGAAATATACGTTTAGCCCTGAAAGTGTTCATCAAATATTGAGCGCTGCAGTAAAGCTAAACAAATACAAATAGGTTGAATTTTTAGTAACCCAAGTCTGGCTGTTTTATATCCAGCACCTTGCTTAAGTGCACTCAGCAGTGGTTTGTTTTTGTTGGAAGGAAGAAAAAAAGCATCAACCTGGATGTTTCTCTCTGCAGGACCCGAGGCTGTGGAGGCTCAGTGTCAGAGGCTGGAGGTACGGAGTAAAGATGGAGGCAGACTGCTATTCACTGCAAATGAGGAAGAGGTCATCATGACATCGGAAAAGTTCACCGTCACCGGTAAAATGTTCTGTGTTCTCAGCTCAGAATCAGATGTTTTTAAATGTGCGTCTGTCCAAAACGAACAAACAGTAACAATAGAGGTGGGAAATGTTTCAGCACTAGTTCATCTACAAGACCTGAGTTTCTCTACCAAAACTAAATTTTACTTTATATATTTTTTTAAATATTATAAAGAATACTTTAAACTTAGAAGTTAAATGCTTTCTGAACACAAGCAGCTGTAACAAACCTTTGCAGAAACTGTCCAGATCACAATTAAATACATTTTATTGTCTTATTATTTATCTGATCAGAGTAGAGCCAACACCCCTAAACTGGTTTGGTTAAAACATGGTTATCAGTTTGGTTCAGTTTGTTCAGGTGGTTTAAAATCTGTCAAACGTGTCCATTTGTTCTGCACCACATTTGTCTTTTTTAAAATCAAGGCAGACCAAACACAAGATGTTGTAAAGCTAAAGTACTTACAGTTCATGTATTATTTGGGAACCGTGGTTAAGGCACATGTGCATCAGCACAGTATTGAAAGGAATTTCCTGATATATCAGTAAGCAAAAATGATTAATTAAAGGGCGTATTGAGCTTTTTCCTACCTATTAAACTTTCAGTCTTCAAAGGTTCACAGTTACATTTCTTTGTTCCTTTTACAAACAATGATTAGATCAGTTTTTACTTTGGTTAAGACAAATATATTAACAGTTTTATCTTATGTTGCACTTTACTGTGCATTATGTGTATACCGTCATTTCCGGACTATAAGCCGCTACTTTTTTCACACGCTTTGAACCCTGCGGCTTAAACAATGATGCGGCTAATTTATGGATGAAAATAAATGAGAAAGTGTGTGACGAAGTAATTCTGAGGCTGTTCAATTCTGACACTGAAGAAGTCAACTTTAGTGGTTTTAGTGCGCAGGAGGAAGATGAAGATGGCCATCAATGATTTTTCTAGTGGGCTGCAGTATTTTTTATTTTTTTAACCAGCCGTGTTACAGGCACTGTTTTGAAAAATACATTTATTTAATTAAAAGTTAAAAAAATCTTTGTGTTATATTTTTCTGTGTAAGTATCCCATGTTACAACGTGAACATCTGCCGCTTATAGACAAGTGCGGCCTATATATGTACAAAATCTTTTTTCTTTT